>CAUYRT010012644.1:0-40931 GCA_963574885.1 Lepilemur ruficaudatus
ATAAAAGTTATGTTTAGGTCGGGTGCGGTGGCTCACACCTGTAATCCTAGCACTCTGGAAGGCTGAGGCAGGTGGATCGTTTGAGTTCAAGACCAGCCTGAGCAAGAGCAAGACCCCATCTCTACTAAAAATAGAAAGAAACTAGTTGGTCAACTAAAAATATATATAGAAAAAATTAGACGGGCATGGTGGCACATGCCTGCAGTCCCAGCTACTCGGGAGGCTGAGGCAGAAGGATCACTTGAGCCCAGGAGTTTGGGGTTGCTGTGAGCTAGGCTGACGCCACGGCACTCTAACCCAGGCAATAAAGTGAGACTCTGTCTCAAAAAATAAAATAAAATAATAATAATTTTTAAGTCACTGCTGCAAGTGTGCTTTCCAGTGGTTTTTCTTTTACTCGGAGAAGGTTGGGGGGGGAGGGGCATTAAAATTGTGGCTATTTAAACTATTGTTTTATTTATAGTTAAATGCATAAACTCTTGTCTTTGAATACTCCTGATTGGTGTCTTATCATATATAAATTTAAAAAATTCAAATGAGCGAATAATCTTTCCCATCAGGATTGCAATGGAAGCAGGGAGAGACATATTCTCGGGAGACAGAGGGTCTTTGAAACTTCCCAGGGCACGGAGTTGTGCAGTTGGAGCAGAGGGACGAAAGGCTAGTGTTTCATCTTGTTGGTGTCAAGCGCCTACTATGTGCCAAGCACTTGACACGCATGACCCCCTTCCTTCCTCACAACAGGCCTGCGCAGTCAGAACTGCCATCATCAACATGTGACAGCCAAGGAATCTGAAGCTAAGGAAGGTTCAGACTTTCTCCCCAAGGAAAGGATGGGCAGGGAGGAAATCTAAAGTCATACTTTTTTTCTCTGAGTTGAGTATGATGTTAGCTCAACAAAAAACGTTACTTACTGTTTGATTTTTATCATGAAGGATCCCCAGTGTCTGTGTTTCTGCTAAAAAAAAGAAGAAGAAGAAAAATAGGCAATAGTTAAAGATGCTTATAATACTACTTGAAATTAGTTCTACTCCATACTCTTCACAATCATTAATTGGGAGACCAACAAAATTTACTGAATACTTTCAAATCAACTTTAGGATAACCACAGTTTTTTCATCTAGATATTGAACCCTACTGTTTTATTAAATGGAGACTTCTGCCAGAAATACCTATGTTAAATATATAGATTTGCTTTTTTTTTTGTCCACAGGACCCTAATGGGTTCTACAAAAATCCAACGACATTGTTAACACTCAGGCATTATATTCTTCTTTTTTTTCGAGACAGGGTCTTGCACTGTTGCCCCAAGTAGAGTGCAATGGCATCATCATAGCCCACTCAACCTCAAACTCCTGGGCTCAAGCCTCCTGCCTCAGCCTCCCAAGTAGGGGGATCTACAGGCACATGCCACAATGACCTGCTAATTTTTCTATTTTTATTTATATATTTTTTTTGAGACAGAGTCTCACTCTGTTGCCCGGGCTAGAGTGCTGTGGTGTCAGCCTAGCTCACAGCAACTTCAAACTCTTGGGCTCAAGTTGGCCAATTAATTTCTTTCTATTTTTTAGTAGAGATGGGGTCTCGCTCTTGCTCAGGCTGCTCTCGAACTCCTGACCTTGAGGGATCCTCCCGCCTCGGCCTCTCAGAGTGCTAGGATTACAGGTGTGAGCCACCACGCTCGACCTAATTTTTCTATTTTTAACAGAGGCGAGATCTCACTCTTGCTCAGGCTGGTCTCGAACAACTGACCTCAAGCGATCCTCCTGCCTCGGCATCCCAGTGCTACGATTACAGATGTGAGCCACCTTGCCTGACCTCAGTCATTATATTCTTACTAGATTTTGAAAGGCAACAAAAAATCATTTCTTAAAAAATTTCACATTTATGCATTAGAACTTCAGTCCCCAATCCCCGGTACTGGCCCTTGGGCAGTGGCTCACGCCTGTAAAACTACTACCCTAAAGTAGGGACTGTTAGCCCCACCGCACAGATGAAACAACTGAGAATTAGGGAAGTGACTTACCCAAGGTCACAGAGCTTAGCAAATGACAGAAGTGGACTTCCAATGTAGGTCCACGTGGCTTTAAAACACTATTAACTCTACTGCCTTCAACAACCTTCGCCTCAGTATTGTCACTACTGTGAAGAGGGTCACGTCGCTCAGCTGGCGGCTCACCGTCTTTCCTCTCTGTTAACTTGTTTGTTCATCTGCTTATCTGTTCAGTGAACATGTGCTACCCCCTACTCTACGTCAGGCACCGGGGACAGAGCTGGGAGCGAGACGGCACAGGCCCTGGCCTCGTGGACACTGCATTCTGAAAATAAAGAGATCGTCAGCTATGGGAAACTACGCCTGCTTACTCACGTTCTGGCTGAGTCAGAGGATCCGAAACTCCTTAAAAGTCCCTGTCACCTCGGGGAAGCCTTAAAGTCTAAACCCTTTGATGTGTGTAAAGGGTTTGACTAAATGCGGGTTTAACAGACGATAGTTTAAATATTATAAAAACGTGGCCTCAGTCTAAAATTATTTAAGAAAAAAATGAAGAAGGATATTATGTTCCACGTACCTTTGCTCTTATTATCTGATGGGAATTTGAAGTATGAAAACCACGTTGGTGGAACTGCTAAGTAAATGTGAATCTCAACTGCGCACGAGACTTTCAAATCCACTTTCTGCTTCCCTGTGATTGTTTTTCTTGATCTAAATGGTGAGACTGACTGACTGCCTTTTTTTTTTTCTCCTAACTTCATTTTGCTGTGAAAACTATCTGTAAAATCAAGCACTGTTGTGTTATCACAGCTTTTTCCCCCCACACAGATTTGGCCGTCACCCAAGACAGGTGACACAGTGGAGGAACGGTAGCGTTTACCCAGGAGAACCCGAGATTTGGCTGGGTGGGGGCAGCGGTGAGGTGACAGGGATGACCTTAAAACCATATAAATGGGCCCGGCGCAGTGGCTCACGCCTGTAACCCTAGCACTCTGGGAGGCTGAGGCAGGAGGATTGCTCGAGGTCAGGAGTTCAAAACCAGCCTGAGCAAGAGCAAAGGCAATTGGACGTCACCACTACTTACACTATGTTATGTAAGACTCCATCTTAGCAGACAGAGCTAGAGACTGTCCTGCCAGACTTGAGGAAGCCCACAGCCATGGGAACTTCCCTGGAGGGAGCGGCCTCTAGGACTCCCTCCTAGAGGCCCCTGTAGAGCAAGACCCCTGTCTCTACTAAAAATAGAAAGAAATTAGCTGGACAACTAAAAATATATAGAAAAAATTAGCCAGGCATGGTGGCGCATGCCTGTAGTCTCAGCTACTTGGGAGACCGAGGCAGGAGGATCACTTGAGCCCAGGAGTTTGAGGTTGCTGTGAGCAAGGCTGATGCCACGGCTCCCTAGCCCGGGCTACAGAGTGAGACTCTGTCTCAAAAAAAAAAAAAAGCTATATAAATGTAGTAGTTACCATCTATTCAGCACTTATAAGTAGTATGTACCAGACATGGTGTTTAGTGCTAGACACATATAATCTCATTTAGTCCTCACCACAGTAGGTAGGTACTACTATTTTTGCTGTTTTTTAGATAAAGAAACTGGGTGTCAGAGAGCTACTTTACCCGAGATCACACAGCTGTTAGTTGGGAGAGCTGGGATGTAAACCGGGTCTACTCCAGAGCTGAGGACTCTCCCAGGACCCAGTCAGCCCTTCCTCCTTCAGGCCAGAGAGAGATTGCATTTGTTCTGTGTTCAAAGTGGGTTTAGTAGATGCCACACCCTTGGATCTCTTACTTTTAAAGGCTCCCCTCCATTTTATATCAGATATATTAAATGCACGTACATCTCACATTAAACGGAAGGAATAGATTGCATAATTACGTAAGAGCTGACTTGCCAGTGGCTTATGGACATAATGTCACATATTAATATTATGGACAAGCCATTAAATGTTCATTACTTTTACTTTTTCATTTAATTTTCCTGTTTTGGAGCCATTGCCCTATTTTTATTTGTTTAAACATTTTTCTCCGTCAGGTATTGTGCCTATATTCCCTGATGCAAAATGTGGCCCCATTTCTGTTGCCCTAGAGGGAAGGAACGAGCAAGGAAAAGCTAAAGGGAAGGAGACACATGCCCATGGTATAGATGAGCATAAGGAAATGCACCACCTCCTCCCACCTCCTGAGGGAGTGGACACCCCCACACAGGGAATGTCCACTTGGTGGTGATGCAAAGAGCCTGGAAGCACAGGATGGGAAAGGGAGACCAAATGACCCCTGCAGTCCCTTCTGGGTCTGTGGTTGTAGGATTCTTTAAAATATAACAATGGCATACAAGTAATATCTGGTATGACTCGATTAGCCCACAATGTGGGTGATCATCTGTTCCCACCACATTTAATTTCCTCACTAACTAATTGCCTAAGAGATGTTGGCTACCAATCTCTAAAAAACCAGCAAAGATTGGACCCTGGGAGAGCTAACATGAATAACTATAATAATAAGTATCAAATGAGTGCTTTCTCTGGGCCAGATATTATGCTGAGCACTTTACATACATTAGCATGTTTCATTTTTACAACAGTCTCATGATGTAGGCACTGGAATTATCCCCATTGTAGAGATGAGAAAACTGAGGTTGAGAGAGTTTGAGTGACTTTACTGAGTTCACAGAGCTAGTAAGAAGAGCTGAAATGGGAACCCATTCTCCCTGTCACTGAAGTACTTAACCACAATCTCATTTTTTTTTTTTTTTACAACTTCAGATTTCTTTAATAGCAAATGCTTTAGAGATATAATTTGTATTGACTTTAGGTAAGGCTGAAGGAAGCCTCAGACTAGAAAGAAAACCGTGCTCTAATTTGTTACTTCGAATGCAAACCTAATAATCATCAGCCCACTACCAGTAGAGATGGTGTCTCGCTCTTGCTCAGGCTGGTCTCAAACTCCTGAGCTCAAGGGATCCTCCCACCTTGGCCTCCCACAGTGCTAGGATTACAGGCATGAGCCACTGTGCCCTGCCAACACAATCTCATTCTGCCTCCTGATTTTACTGACAATATTAACGACAACAGCTAACGTGTATTGAGTACATACTATGATCAGACATTGGGCTAAGCATTTCAGACATATTTTCTTATTTAAATCTCACAAGGTGTGATTTATGAGATTTATGACATTATGAGGTGGAAGTTACCTGTTGTTAACCTCATTTTACAGGGAAAAAAAAGAGCTCCAAAGAGTTTACGAGAGACCAGAACTCTGACAGGAAATGACTTAAAATTAGCCTCCTTGATCATTGTGACCCGAATTCTGCTCCTTCTGCCCCATGTTCTCTTCTGGAACAGCCTGGAAGAGTGCTTGCTGCATACATGAAGAATTTAGCTACTCCTCCTGAGGTTGGAACCCAGCAGAGCTGATGGGCTTCATTCCAGTTATAAGCCATCCCAGAAATCACTCAGTCCAAACCTACTGGTCCCCAAACACAGACAGGGACCGATTCATGACGAGCCATTACCAGTCTGGGAGTAAATCAGAAAATAAGGACAATGTAATGAGTTTTCATCAGATTAAATTTACTTTAATATTTAACTAAAAGACGAAAGTTTTTATTCGAGTTTTTTTGTAAGTAAAAATTTAAGTAAAATAACGATTAAAAGACTGCCTTTTTTTTTCCTTTTTCTTTTTTATTTGGCAAGAAGGAAACTGATAAAAGACTGACTTTTAATGCAACGATGGCAATAGTAGAAGGTTTTTTTCTTTATTTGGCAAAATATGTAGATCACCAAAATTCTTTCTTTGGAGGTAGGGAATTCTACTGAGTCACAAAATCCAAAAGTGTCTAAACCTACTCCTTGGACAGAAGACGAAGCTGAAATCCAGAGACACGAAGGGCCTTGGCCCAGGCCACATGGCCAGTTCGTGGTTAATCCAGAATCCTGGCCCAGGGTGCGTCTCCACGCTCCCTCATCTCAAACACTGTTCCAGTGCACAGACACAGTCATGCCTCCACTCCTGTTAAACTGTCTCTCCTCCTCTTCCCATATTCAAAATCCTCTGAACTCAGATACCGGCTAAGGGCTTCCTCCTACACTTCGTGGGTGATTACCTGAGTCATGTCCCCCGCTGGTGGTGGGCATCCTTGGAAAGGCCCCAGTGACGTGTCTCTGCGGAGTCGGAGCAGGGGTGACCTTGGCTACTGTCAGAAACCAACATGAGGATGAGACTTCTCTGAGAGCAGAGAGCTTGTTTCAGGGAATCAAAGGGGCAGCAGAAAACATGCAAAAGACAGCAAGTAAAGAGAAATACATACTCAGCTTCCAAACCTGCCTGCCTGGACGTCTTTGTTGAGAGTGTGTTACACACTTCAAATGTTTGACAGAGGTGGGATGTCGTCATCATTGTCACATTCTGATTGTTAATAATAGAACTAACAGCCACACAAATGGCCACACTATAGGCTGACTTTCCCTTATCCAAAAAGCTCGGGGTCAGAAGGGTTTTGGATTCCAGATGTTTTTGGATTTTGAAATATTTGCATTATACCTATACTCCAGTGAGCATAATGCTCCAATGAGCATTTCCTTTGAGTGTCAGGTTGGTGTTCAGAAAATTTCAGATTTGGGAGCATTTTGGTTTTGGGATTTGTGATGCCCAAACTGTGAATGCTTTGCATAAAATATTATCTTATAAAATCCTTTCTGCTACTATTTCAGTGGATTAAAAAGAAAAAGAAAATCCTTCCAGTGGCCCACATGATAGGTATTATTATCATATTTCACAGAGGAGGATGACACAGATTTAAATAACTTGCCCAAGATTATATCACTAGTAAGAGGTAGAGCTGGATTTGAATTTGATCCCATCTGGCCACAAAGTATGTGCTCTATAAATCTTAAAACATGCAAGCCCATTTACCTCCAAGCACCTATGCAAAATCTGGCAGTTCACAGTCCTGGCTGCACCTGGAGTAGAATCACCTGGGGTAGACTTTGTAAAAGGCTACTGCTTAGTTAGCTTCTACCTCCAGAGATATTGATTTCTCTAGTTTGTGGGTGGGGCCGAAGCGTCTGTAGATGGTAAAAATTCTCCAGGTGATTCCAATGAGCAGTCAGGGTCTCCAACCACTGACCCAGGCCTTTCTTCCCATTCTGTAGAACCAGCATGAGTTTTAAAACAGAGGGTGTTAAACACCACTGGGCATCACTGATGGGGCCAGTTAAATTTTAGGTCTTAGGGGTCCCACCTCCAGGACTATAATTAGGGAGATCAGAGGTGAGAACAATCAGAATATTTACTATGATCCTCAGATGAATCTCATGCAGAAAGAAGGCATGCGAAGGTCCACTCACCTGGTTTGATGACCAACTTCAGGTGGAATTTTTTGTCATTCATTGGGCCTGGGACCTGGATCCGGCAGCAATACGTCCCACTGTCTGCTAGAGTCACATTCTCTATGGTCAGGGACACTTCTCCTTTGTGGAAATCCCCCTTTAGCAAGTATCTGCTGGATGCCTGATGGGTCACGTCCCTTTCATCAGTGCTGAGCACCTCAGTGCCACATCCACTCATAGGACAGCCTCCCCTGCCCCAGCATACAGGTATGAGCTGCCCTGAGGCGGTGGGAGTGTAGGAGCAAGGCAGATAGGCGTTCCGACCCACCTCCACTATGTATTCATCTTCCAAAGACCCTGAACAGAGAGGGAGGGAAATCCAAGACCCAGGCAATGAGTAAGGGTAGTCTATCTCAGGAAAACTGCAAGCAATGCATTATAAAATAAAGAGGAAACCACTAAAAATAAAATAAAATATAAATTTTAAAAAAGAGGAAACCACTATCGCTGTTCTGTTTGGCAGATGATTCACTATGACAATGCTTTTCAGACTTAAGAGGCATTAAAATCACTGAGACGCCTCTTTAAAACAGATTGCTGGCCAGGTGCAGTGGCTCACACTTGTCATCCCAGTATTTTGGAAGGAGGAGGCAGGAGGACCACTTGAGCCCAGGAGTTTGAGACCAGCCGGGCAATATAGTGAGATCCCAGTATCTACAAAAAAATTAGAAAAAATAACCAGGTGTGTTGGTGCACGCCTATAGTCCCAGCTACTCAGGAGGCCGAGGCAGGAGGATCGCTTAAGTCCAGGAGTTGGAGGCTGCAGTGGGTTACAATTGCTCCATTGCTAGAGTTCCCGACTCAGCTGGTCTAGAGTAGAGCCTGAGAACTTATATTTCTTTTTTTTTTAGCCTCCAAAATTCATATATCAAAAGAGAACCTGTATTTCTAACAAGTGCCCAGGTGTTAATGACACAGCTAGTCCTGGTACCTCACTTTCAGAACCACTGCCCTAGCAGAGAATTGTGGACCAGTTCTATGAACATGAGAACTCAGGGCTGATAGAAATAGACAATCAGAAAATGGGTTATTGTCATCCAGGAAAACAGCCTACCCATCTGGGCTAGTTGTCTTCATCAACAAAGGGTGGCTATCTTAACATAAATCTCTTTTTTTTTAAAGTACCAGGTACACAGTGAATAAAAACACTTGGCCAAATAAGAAGCTTATATATTTGAAACTACTCACAGGTTGTTTTGAGGTTTAAAATTAATTCCTTTAAAAAAAAAAACCCTACACCTATATACATATACTTGCATATATAATGTAAAGCAATCAAACAGTATAAAAGGTGTATGAAAAATATGACTTCCTCTCCCAACTCTCCCATTTCCCAGCTCCTTTTCCTAGAGCCTACACATTAAGCAGTTTTAACATATTCCTGCTCCCCTACAATGCACACAAATAGAAGCCTAATGTATGCATTATTCTGCACCTTGCTTTTTTCAATGACATTGTAACTTGGAGACATTCTATACAGTATGTTTACTTAGCCTCCCCGTTTGCATCATGGATACATCACATTTATTTACCCACTTCCTCACTGTTGGACATTTAGGTTACTTTCAAACTTTTGCTATTACAAACATTACGATGACCACCCTCCTATCTCTGTCTCGCACTCCGTACACCATTATTCAATTGCAAATATTCATGCCCAGACTTACTTGTAGCTAGAAGCAATAGCAGCAGCAGGACACAGTCAAAGGAAAGACGTGGCAACATGGGTTCTGCAGAAGAAAAGTCAAAGGACAGCTCTGGGAGGCGCAGTTTTCACTCTCCAGTTGAACCGGGTACTTTCCAACTGTCTCCTCCACGATGATCACATAAGCCAGTAGCCACCCTCGCTGAATGCCGGCCCAGCACATGGGGGTGTCTGCCCACCAGTGATTCCCGTATCAACACTGCTGGGTCTACAGTCACATCGAAGGAAACCCCAGCTCTCTGTCATGCCGCACCGCACACATCCCGTAAACGTTCTGATGTTTATGCTGTTACATCATCAAAGAGGAAGCAATACTTGAGAGGAAGAAAAGTATTAGTCATGGCAAGTAGAGAGAGCCCTCTAATACCTTAGATGAAATAGGCCTGAAATGGACCATGTGCAAGCCCAGCTGGTTAATAGGAAACACAGAATACAAATATATCGTTCGTTCATTCATTCATTCATTCATTCATTCAAGTCGGTCCATCGGGCAGGTCTGTGACTAATGTTTATGAAGCCCCTACTTTGTGCCAGGCACTAGACCAGGAGCCGGAGAACACAATGGTCAATGACATGTTTCTCATACTCACATTTATGGGCCATTTCCAGTCCAATCATGAGCCTGACGCTCACCCTTACTCTAACACAGTCTAGTCTGTCACAGAACCTTGCCGGGCCTCAGTTTCCTTGTTTATAAAATGTATTAAATGAGGAAATTCCCTGAGATGATGCATGCACAGCTCCCTGCTCTAATATTCTGACTTTGACCTTCAAACTTTCAAACTCTGCAATTTAGGAAAGACGTGTTCCTTCTTACAATCTTCTTTTTCTCTACTTCGAGTGGAGTTGAGGGGCCCTCAATATTCTGTTTCGTCTCATGCACGCAAGGCGACCCCTCTCCTCCCTTTTTTCCCCACGCAAGAGGTTCTGGGCGTGAATCGTCAGAAAGCGCTGAGCTCCGGCCACAACATCCGGCACTGAGGAAGTATCTCAGACCCAGATAGTCTCAGCTCTGGGAGAGTGACTTTTATCTGGATACCTTAAAAGCCAAAGCTTTTTTACAAAAGGGAAATGATCTCAGACTGAGCGGTTTCTGAAAACCCAGTGGCCTTCTCTACGTCTTGCCTTTCTGAGTTTGTCACTCACCTGTATGACACTAAATGCATTTAATACAAATATCCAACTTGTTCAATGTGTGTGCTTCCAAAGCATCACAGAGTGGCAGTTACTCAAGAGATCATAATCAATTTCCTCATTTTATAGAGGAACCTGAGACTCCAGAAGATTGATTTGCCCAAAGGCACATGATTGGAGATTTAGAATGACAACACAAGTCCCCTAAGTGCTAGATTTTTCCTACTATTAACTATGTTTCATTAATATAATATTTGTCCTTGGTATGTCTTCCCACATAACTAACAACAACCAGCAAATGCCCATATTCAAGTGTAAGGTAGAGTTGATTTAATATGGGATCAGGGGTCATTGTCACCAGCAATATGACTTTGGTTTGGGCAAGACTCTTAAAAGCGCTTTAAAAGCACTGACCTTCAAATTCTCTTTTTTATCTTCATTTTTTTTTTTCCGAGACAGGGTCTCACTCCATTGCCTGGGCTATAGTGCAGTGGCATCATCATAGCTCACTGCAACCTCAAACTCCTGGACTCAAGCCATCCTCCGGCCTCAGCCTCCCAAGTAGCTAGGACTATAGGTGTATGCCACCATGTCTGGGTAATTTTTCTGTTTTTTGTAGAGACGGGTTCTTGCTATGTTGCTCAGGCTGGTCTCAAACTCTTGGCCTCAAGAAATCCTTCTGCCTGGGCCTCTCAGAGTGCTGGGATTACCAGGTGCTAGGCATGAGCCACCTCGCCTGGCCTGACCTTCAGTTTTTGTTTTTGTTTTTGTTTTTTTCATCCTAAGGGTGCAAGTGGAAGATTACTCTGTTTTCTACCCGTCTCTAGAATTGCTACTGATACCAGGTTTATAAAACAATAACAATTTATTAACTCATTGAAGTCTAGTTATGAAGGAGCCTAGAGATCTTTTCTAACCCTTTCTTCTTTTCTGTCTGTAGGGGACTGATTCTGAAAGATGATAATGAACTTTTATTTCATGTTTATTTTTTTTTTAAAACTGTTTAGGTAATACCTTCAAATGACTAAAAAGTTAAAGCAATATAAAAAGCTTGTATTAGGAAGCCTTGTTCCCACCCCTCCAAGCCTACCCCCATTTCTCCCACCCACCCTATAGGTTTTCATTTGCAGGAATGTCTTGTGTATGCTCCCAATGCAAACACAAGAAAATGAAATACATATTCTCATTCCCTCCTTTCTTAGACAAAATAGTATACCATATATACTTTTTGCACCTTGCATGTTCTTGTTGCTATTTTATTAGGTAATATATTTTAAAACATATCCCAGACATGTTTTTTCACCCCTACAGAATCATGTACATCTTCTTTTAGCAAATGGACCTTCTGTCCTCCTTGCCACTTTGTTTAAAAAAAAAAACAAAATTTAATAGACATTCTGCTATGTAACCACAATGCCATCATCACACATAGCAAAATTAATAATGATGCCTCAGTAGCACCTAATACTTCAGTCCATGGTCAAAGTTCACTGATTATCTCAAAACCATCCTTTTTCAATTGGTTTGTTTAAATCCAGACCCAAACAAGTTACTCACATTGCATTTGGTTATGTCTCTGGAGTCTCTTTTTTTTTTTTCCCCCCTGGAGACAGAGTCTCACTACGTTGCCCAAACCAGAGTGCCGCGGCGTCAGCCTAGCTCATAGCAACCTTAAACTCCTGGGCTCAAGCAATCCTCCTGCCTCAGCCTCCCAAGTAGCTGGGACTACCAGGCTGGTGCCACCATGCCCGGCTCATTTTTTATACATATATATGTTTTTAGTTGGCCAATTAATTTCTTTCTATTTTTAGTAGAAACGGGGTCTCGCTCTCGCTCAGGCTGCTTTCGAACTCCTGACCTTGAGCGATCCTCCCGCCTCGGCCTCCCAGAGTGCGAGGATTACAGGCGTGAGCCACCGCACCCGGCCATGAAGTCTCTTTTAATCTAAGACAGTCTTCCATCTTTTCCTCCTGCCATTGACTCGTTATACCAGTTTTGTCCTGTGGAAGGTCCCCCATCCTGGATTTGTCTGTTATCTTGTGGAATCATTTACAATGTTCCTCTTTTCTTTGTATTTCCTGCAAATGAAACCTAGCTCTACGGGTTTTGGTCAGAATCGGGTATGAAATGAAACTTAGCCCTAGAGGTTTTGCTCAGAATTGGGTTTGACCTTTTGACAAAAACATATCACACCTGGTGCTCTGTGTTTCCCCTTCCATCCCATTGTCTGCTTGCTCCACATTTAGAGATGCCAAGATTGATCAGCTTGCAACTTTCTTTTTTAACTTATCATATTCTGAAAATCTTTCTATTTCTGCTCATGTAAAATGTCCTCATTCTTTATTACAGCAACATAGATTCCATCAGGTGAAAACATTGGATGAAAATAAGAAAGTCTATTTATCAGTCGCTTCAAATGGACACTTCATGTCTCAGGTCCTCATTTTCAAAGATGATCACAGAGACCCACCCAAAGACTATGATTCTTTAATTATATGCAATGGGAGGGGTTTTTTTCTCTGTTTGTCTTGTTTTTTTTTTTTTTTGTTTTGTTTTTGAGACGAAGTCTTGCTGTCACCCAGGCTATAGTGCAGTGGCATCATCATAGCTCACTGCAACCTCAAACTCTTGGGCTCAAGCAATCCTCCTGCCTCAGCCTCCCAGGTAACTGGGACTACAGGCATGCCAGCCAGGTTTTTTTTTTCTCAGATGGGGGTCTCACTCTTGCTCAGGCTGATCTTGAACTCCTGAACTTAAGCAATCCTCCTGCCTTGCCCTCCCAGAGTGCTAGGATTACAGGCATCAGCCACCACGCCTGGCCAATGAGAGTTTGCTTTTTATTTTTTTATTCTTATTTTTTTTTTAATAATAGAGACAGGGTCTCACTCTTGCTCAGGCTGGTCTTGAACTCCTGAGCTCAAGCAATCCTCCCGCCTCAGCCTCCCAGAGGAGAGTTTGCTTTTTAGAAGGGAACTTTGGATGTATTTTGGTAAAGGAGTCTTTTGTATTGTAATTAACTAGTTTCTAAATTGTGTTTAGAAAGCTGTATCATGAATTTTCTTAAGGGCCAGTTGTTGAGTGTTAGCTATAATTATGTAGAGGTGTTAGGTAGATAGTGAGGGATTCTGGGTCTCCTAGGGACAAAAGTGGGTGTTGTTGCCTCCATCTTGGTCCTGCCCAACCCTAATTCTCCATACCTGGGGGAAGAGGTAATACCCAATGTATCTGCCAATCAGAACTTGGTGCACCAGCGGCAAAAGAATGCAGAGGACTCTCTAGCCCATGGGCCAAGCCATATGAGTACCATAAAGTCCGAAAAGTGACCTAGAACCCACATGCATCGCCGTAGTTAAGGCTCAAGTCGTGGGACTCCCAACTGTCCTATCAAAGTGGTTCCATGGTGACCTCTGAACCACGAGGGAGGTCCCTATCCAGGTACTATAAAATAAGATGCAGACCATAGCCAATCTCTCTCTCTTTGCCCTTCTTTTGGCTCTCCCTTTGCTGCGGCAATGGGTCCGGTTGTCACGTGTGGTGTATGTACCATGCTCTGTAAACCTGTATCTTGCTCTCGCCCTCTAATCCTATCTTTCTCTCCAATAAACCTCATTTTTATGCTTGCCTAACTTTGGCTTGTCTGGTCATACTTCGGCCATGAGCACGCCAAGAACCGACATTTCAGACTGAAACCTAACAGAGGGATGCTCTGCTAGAGAATAAAGTTTGTGTTTTGTTTTCCCCCTTAGTTAGCAGGAAAAGTCATAGAAAAATCTCAGACTCCTTAAAGATAGCCTCCAAGCTCCAAATGGAAACGTTAGAAATTTGCATAACTAGGATAGATAACTAAGGGATCGCTTGACAAAATGCATAAAGTGGAAGTTAGAGAATTTGACCCAGGTCAGGAGACAAGAAAACATGGATTATATAGATGGGATTACCTGGGAAAGCTCACTCCAACTAGAATCTTCCCTACACAATTGGGAAGTGCAGTAGGGTGGGTATCGTGGAGAAACTGACCACTAACGGTGGGGACCCTATATGTGCTTGATTTGAATCAATTATTCACTCTTATTTAAATTACCATGTCTCAGGTCACATGAACCATTAGTCCCTACATTTTGCAAAGGGAGACATTGAAGTCAAATATTAAGGGTAAGTGGGTAAGCAATTTTGAGCTAGATTTTCTGACTTCCAGATTGCAGTGTTCCAATCCAGAAGCATGTTTCATCTCTCCTCATATTTGGGCTTTCTTTAATACCTCTTTAAAAATTAAAAAAAAATTTTCTATAGAAGTCCTCAACTTATTTCTTGACTTATTCCTGCTACTTCACATTACTAATGCTATTTTACATAGTATCTAACTTTTAAATTTTTATTTTGTTTGATGTTATACTAAAATAAAATTTATTTTTGAATATTTTTTCTCAGCCATTAGTAAAGTCTGATTAACAAATTATCTTTGGGTTATGTTGAGTTTTCTCTGTTGACAATCATTCTCTGTAAATATCAACAGTTTAGTTTCTTCTCCTTTTCAATACTACTTTTATTTTCCTTACTATGCCAGTTAAGAAATCTAGTACATATTTAATCGAAGTTTTGATAGCAGACATCCTTGTTTTATTCCAGCTCTCAAGGGAAAAGTTAAGGTTTTCATCTTGGGCACAACACATCCTATAGGTTTTATGGAGCTAACTCTTATTTTATTAAGGAAGTTTTCTTCTATCCCTGATGTTCTAAAAGTTTTTTTTCTTTTTCGTGAATGGATGCTAAATTTTATAAATGCCTTTTGCACATGTGTTGAGATGGTCAAGTGATTTTCTTTAGTCTATTATTGCGATAGATTACATTAATTTTCTATTCTACATTCCTGAGATAAACGCACATCAGTTGTTAAACATTCCCTCCTATATTTACATTTTACTGGGTTCAATTTGATAATATTTTGTTCATATGAGCAAAAAGAGTTAGGAAATGTTTCTTGTTTTTTGATTCTCCGACAGAGTCTGTATAGGACTAGAATTGTTTTTTTTGTGTGTATGTGTATTTTTTAATTTTTTTCTGGCAATGTTTGGCAGACTTGCCAGCAAAGCTATTTGAACGCCAAGTTTCCGTTGTGAGATTTTGACTACTGATTCATTTTTTTTAAATCATTAGATTTCTTATTCTTAAACCAGTATTGGTAATTTTCTAAGAATTTGTCCATTTTGCCTAAATTTTCAAATTATTGGGATAAACTTATCCATATTTTCTTGGTAATTTTTACTGTCTGTAAAATCTATACTAGCTTCCCTTTTTCATTTCCACTATTATTGGTGCCTTCCTCTTTATCACTCCCCCCTGCAAACAGCAGCGACCCAGAACCCCAGGCTCAAGCACCACTTACGCTTCCTGAGCACCCCCACAGCCCTTTCAGGTGAGTTGCTTATGCACAGGTGGTTAGCGGGCCTGAGACCTGACTATGTTGCTTGGAGGCAAATGAGTTTCAGAAAGAATTACGGTGGGTCTTTCTTCCATTCTTAACATTAGATGGTACCTACACTATGAGATGGATACTGTATTTACAATGGTTAAGGAAATTGAGTTTCATGGAGGTTCATATGCAAACCAAGATACACAACTCATAAACAGTGGAGCCCAAATTCCAGCATTCTGGGGTGTTTTCCAACACCAACCAATTCTCTAATTCAGGAGATACCAACTTGGTATTTAATGATTCAATTCAATTCTGACACTAATTATCCAGAGTTAAGAGTGTCATAGTTAAGATATGAGCAGCGCCTCTGGGTTTCTTCATTTCAGTCCTGTCCTCTGCAACCAGCTACCACCTCTTAAAATTGAGGCAAGAGCGCCACTTACTGGTAGCCTTGTCACATTGCAACTTGAAACGAAATAATTCTTAAATATTTAATTCTAAATGCCTGCGGTACACAAAAGACTCAGTAGGGTATACATGTGTTAATACATCACATTGTACCCCTTAAATATATATATATATAATTTGTCAATTAAAAATAAAGCCAAACTTTTAAAAAACTCAGTAGGAAGTAGCCGACCTTTGACAGCTTTCTAAGTACCATAAATTATGCTGCTTTGTAGCCATTCTCTTAGTCAATCCTTAGAACAATCCTATGAAGAAGCTCCTATAATTCTTACTTCTGAGGTTTTTATTAGTACCTTTGTGAAAACACTCCAGGGATTAGAATCCAATCACCTAGACTATGGCCCACCACTCAAATCCAGCCTGCTGTCCGATTTGTACTCACACAGCTAAGAATGATTGTACGTGCTTAAATGGCTGAAAAAGATCAAGAACATTTCACATGGAAAAATTATTGAATTCAAATTTCAGTGTCCATTTATAAAGCTGTTTTGGACAATAGCACTTTTATTCGTTTACACACTGTCTATGGCTGCTTTAGAGCCATAGAAGTTGAGTAGTTGCAACAGAAACTATATGGTCCTCAATACCCAAAACATTTGCTTACTGGATCTTTCCAAAAAAGTGTGCCAATTCCTGACCTAGATTCCAACCCAAGCAACCCAAAACTTTAATACTCAATTTTCATTACTCATAAAATGGGGATAGTACCTGAGAAGGGTTTTTAGGAAGATCAGAACTATAAGCACAGCATCTCTCTAAGATACAGAAGTCTAAGCTAAGACACAAGTGCCTCAGTATGTTCAAAAGGAACCCATAATCTCCATCTTCAAATCTGTTCCTCCTCCAGTCCAGTATCATGTAGTGTTTACAAGCATGGACTTTAGGGTCGAAATATTGGATTCCGCTCTTGGCTTCCCTGTTTGCCTATATGACTTAGGAACAGTATCATGGAATGGAGAGACAATGAAGCATGAATGTTCACTGGGTCGGCTTTGAAACCAGAATGCCAAGTCTCAATTCTGGCTCTGCCACTCACTAGTAGTTGGGTGACCTTGGGTAAATTACATAATTTCTCTGAGCCTCCTCTTCCTCATCTGTAATATGGGTGTAAAAATAATACTTATTTCATTGTGTGGTTGTGAAGATAAAATGATTTTCTTATGTAAAATTATTAAGATACTACCCGCAATTTGCTATGTACGTTTGCAATTGATTTCCCATCAGATTTAGGATCAAAACCAAATTCCTTCCCTTGGCCTTGTAAATCCTGTACCATCTGCCCTTCATCTGCTTGTTTAGCCCCAACCACCCTCTTCCCTCACTATGTTGCAGCCATTCTAGCCTTTCTCATCCAAATTGTGCTCTTTATTTCCCCAGGAAGACATTTGCACTTGCCATTTCCAGTGACCTCAGGGCCCCAGCACAGGCTTTTTCTCTGAAATACAGCACAGAAGATGAAGTTGCCTTCTGAAGCCCTAAGCAAATGTGAACATATAAATATACCTTGAAAAGAGAAGATGACGTGGACAAGGTGCTTTGAACAGGCAATAGAAACACAATTGGAAGCAAGATTTTTTTGGAGGGTGCTGTAACGGCTGAGTGGTTAAGACACAAACTTATCACCTTTAAAAATCAACTCATTTGGGCCAGGCTCGGTGGCTCACGCCTGTAATCCTAGCATTCTGGGAGGCCGAGGCAGGTAGATAGCTCAAGGTCAGGAGTTCAAAACCAGCCTGAGCAAGAGCAAGACCCTGTCTCTACTATAAATAGAAAGAAATTAATTGGCCAACTAAAAATATATGTAAAAAATTAGCCGGGCATGGTGGCACATGCTTGTAGTCCCAGCTATTCAGGAGGCTGAGGCAGAAGGATCACTTAAGCCCAGGAGTTTGAGGTTGCTGTGAGCTAGGCTGATGCCACGGCACTCTACAGCCCAGGCAACAGAGTGAGACTCTGTCTCCAAAAACAAAAAAAAAAAAAGTCAACTCATTTGGTTTATTTATTTATTTATTTATTGAGACAGAGTCTTGCTCTTTTGCCCTGGTTAGAGTGAGTGCTGTGGTGTCAGCCTAGCTCACAGCAACCTCAAACTCCTGGGCTCAAGCGATCCTTCTGCCTCAGCCTCCCGAGTAGCTGGGGCTACAGCTGTGCACCACCACACCCAGCTAATTTTTCTATTTTAAGTAGAGAGGAGGGGTCTTGCTCTTGCTCAGGCTGGTCTTGAACTCCCGGCCTCAAGCAATCCTCCCCCTTCCGAATCCCAAAGTGCTAGGATTACAGTTGTAAGCCACCACACCCAGCCTCATTTGTTTTCTTATTGTCTGTCTTACATTTTCCTGTCCCCTCCCCACACATTCAACGCCTAAAACAATGTCAGGTGTAGAGAGGACCACAAGAAGTATGCATCAATGAATACAGGGAATAAATGGTCAGGGGAAAACTACCATCATAGAGATGAAGGAAATGTGAATTTGTACAATGTTTATTTTCACTACTTATATCAACTGTTTACATGTACTTGATTTGTAGTGGATATCTACACACGGTATTGTTAGCTCGGCACCCCTTCCTCCTCTGAGGGATAGACTGACCCTGCCACACAAGGACATAATGCGGACTGTCAAATTCTTATGGGATCCAGGTCCAAGCAGATTTGCCCAGGCGGAATCAGGTATACAAACCCTAATTCTTCATGCCTAGCTGGTTAATTAGCCTCCCCTCATGAGTTTTTAAGTTTGTATTCAAGTTGATAACTCCCAGACATAGTAGATGCACAAACACTTAACACTTTTAGTAGCCATGTATTCCACCTACATCATTAAAGAAGTTGGTCTGTAAAGAGAATGACACCAACGGCGGGGGGGGGGGGGCGTCAACAGGACACTAACTCAAAATTCCATCTGGACAGTTTCTGGCCTCCTCAGTTTGGATACTCAATTTATCCTTCAATCAACATACCCCATACTCTTTCAATAATTTCATCTTTTGCTTAAATTAGTTCAAGTAGGGTTTTTGTCACCAAAAACAGAGCACTGATTAATGCAATACTCTTTAACTGCTACACAGTAGAATCATGTTCAGATTTCTGAAAACCAATGCAAGGGCCCCAGTTCCAAAAAAAAAAAATGAAATCAGAATCTCTGCAGTCTGGGGCCTGAGCATTGGTAATTTCAAGAGCTACTCAGCTGATTCTTCCAGATATTTCACTTCAATGAATCACTTTTTCAAGAATATTCATTATAAGCAGGTGTGCAGACATGTGTTTTAATCCTTATGAGACTGAAAGATCTTATATATTTTTTTTTTGGAGACAGGGTCTCACTCTGTTGCCCGGGCTAGAGTACATCATCATAGCACCATCATATGGCATCATCATAGCTCACTGCGACCTCAAACTGCTGGGCTCGAGCAATCCTCCTGCCTCAACTTTCCAAGGAGCTGGGATTACAGGCGCGTGCCACCATGCCCAGCTAATTTCTCTATTTTGTATAGAGACCGGGTCTCACTCTTACTTGGGCTGGTCTCAAACTCCTGGCCTCAAGCGATCCTCCCACTTCAGCCTTTCAAAGTGCTAGGATTACAGGTGTGCATCCCTACACCTGGCCATAAGCTTTTAAACTTGTGACAACTATTAGACCACTAGTGCTTTAGGACCAATAGTTCCTATTCCACAGTAACAGCAAGAGTTCACATCAGAACCCTTTAAAAGTTTATGTCAGGTCACACTCACAGACCTGCAAGATCGGATCCTCCAGAGGTCTAAATTGAAGAAGATTCCCGATGGCATTTTTAATTACTCAACCCTCCCCCTACTACACACATAAATGCATGTAACTGTTGTGACTTATAACGCTATGTGAGTCCCTGGTTTTTACATGCAAAGATTTTTAAAGTAGCCAGAAACTGGTTTTATACCTCAATACAACACCCTCCTCAAGGTTCTAAGAGTCAAAGAAGGGAAGAGATGCTCAAGTGTTATGCAATTTCCACCTTGCTCCCTCACAAGGGGATGGAGGTGCTCCCACCTTCAATTTAAGCTTAAGAGAACCTGGACTGTGCCCTCTGAAGTCTCTGTTGCCCAGAGGTCTATAACAAACACATAGCAGAAAAAAACAAAGGACTGGCCAATTACCTGTCTATCTGACAAACAGGTGTCTACCTGGATCTGTGAAGGCAAACCATGTACATTTCACATAGGAGAAGTGGCCTGTAGCCATTTGAATTTCATTAGCTCTAGGGCCAATGAGACCTTAATGAGCCAATCCCTATGTTAGAAACCAGGGACTAAGAGAGGAATCGAAAGTGGATATCTAGGAAAAGGCATTACTTCTATCAGTGGTTCTTAATCTTGAGTATGTACTAGAATCACGTATTATAGAAAACTTGTTAAGACACAGCCTGCTGGGCCCTACCACCAGAGTTTTCTGGTTCACAAAGTGAAACCAGAGAATTTTCATTTCTAACAACTCTCCAGGTGATACTAACACTGCTGGTCCAGGACCACACTTTGAAAATCACTGGCCTACATAAAGAAAATGGCAGGCAGAGACCCTCAGATACAGGGCCAACTCTTCACCAACACCTTGGTGAAAGAGGGGTGGGAGGGGAAGGGGAGAAGAGAGTGCTCATATAACGTCAAATTAGCTGGGGGAGACAGGAGTTAATGAAAGGAGGACTTAGTCCTCACAGTCATTCTAAGATCCAAATTGACAATTTCTGCCATCTTCAGTGGCTTCCAAAGTTATCTGGAGTATGGCCATCCAACCAGCAAATGGGAAAAGAGAATGGAGGATCATCCAAGAAATGTTTATGGGGCAGGCCTAGATTACCACACCCGTATCTCATTGCCCAGAACTTAAGTCGCACAGCCGTACATAGAAGCAAGGGGAGCAGGGAAATGTAATCCCTGGCTGGTCATCTGTATTTCAGCATGTCTCAAAGAATCTTTGGTAGACCTGGCTCTGCCATCACTCCCTTTCTCATTGCAGGTTTCCAGCCTTAAGCAAGTCTGAGCTTAGCTTTAATGTATAGGGTTGTCCCTATAGTGACATCCTTGCTATCCCTGGTCATAAGCAACTGGGTTTCCACCCCAAAAGGCTCTGCCAAAATCAAAGACTCTCCCTTGCAAGACGCTGGCAGCTTCACTGACAATCAACAGGACCAGCCCAAGACCTTCTTGTCCACGTCACTTTCTGGTGGACTGGTTCAGTAAGTCCCTTTCCTAGCCCCTCTCTTTTGATGTTAAATGTTACTTTGTTTAATGTGGAAATTTTAATCTATAACTTTATACGTTAAGTATACTACTATGTATGGTTTACAATATTGCCCGACTCGTGAAGTGGCTTGAACCTGTATGTTAGCGGCTCTGATTATCAATCAAACAGGCTGTACTAAGGAGAATCCATGGACCATGGTCCATGCATGGACCTGGTTATCTCTGACCTAGCACTGCTCACGAAAAAAATATGTAGCTAATGACGTAATTACTAAAATGAATGTTTGTAACTGAAAATGACCAAAGAACTTATTACCTGAGTGACTGGGAAAAAAACAACTTATGGGACTATCCTGTATGATTCCATCTAGTATAGGGAGAAGAGGCTGAGATGGTGGCAGTCACGAGGAAAAATAAAGTTCCTGTTTCAAAACTCTACTGGGTTCTTCACTGTTAACATGTTACACTGCTTCTTAGAGCTTAAGCAAAATGTTTTAATGAAATAAGTCTAAAGATTTCATAGTTTCACATTTACAGTTTGCTATCCTTTATTTATCATTCTTAAAGCAAATGATAAATGTCCTTTTCAAGAATGAAAGCTTGCTATTGAGGTTATCTTCAAAGTTGTACTGCAACTCCAAAAAATAGGAATGTCTCACACAACAGCAGCACATACATACTTTGATTTTTAAAGTGATTACTCTTAATGTAGGAGTACTCATTTGCCATGCTTGTTGTACACCAAAACTACTGCCTGTGACATCTCATAACTGAAGAGATTGGAGAGTAAAGATTAAAGCCATTTACATTTTTAGTTATGCCTCTCTTAAGACTGTCTAAAAGAAATCAACTTTTCATAACATATAACTTTTAATACGTATGAGCTATGTACTAAAAAGAAAAAAGACATGAGGAAAGAGACACCCTTCATGGTCTTTCATTCATTTCATCAATTAGAACACACAACGCAGCATCTTTCTCTATAATCTGGTCTCTCCTATGACCTGAATTTTCTCTGTGTTGTTCATTCTGTCCCGTACAATTGTTGCTATCATCAGCATCCATTGATTCAGTTTTTACTCTCATCCCTGCTTCTGAATGGGGCAAATCATCAGGCAAAGAAGCCAAGCAATTTTGAATCATCTCAATTACTCGTTCCAGGTGCTTCTGAAACCTCTCAGCTGTTTCAAGCCGTTGACGTTTCTGGACCTCCATCATGACTCTCAAGGTCTCCCTTGCTTGGTGGGGTCGGTATTCATTTATAAGATGATGCACATGTACAAAAAGCAGCTTAAGATCTTCTAGTTTCTCTTCTCGTTTTATACTCCCAGGGCTCCTTATCAATATATCTAAAAGGTCCAAGAAATTAATAAGGATAGACATATTGAGTTTTCTCAGTTCTTTCTTATGATCAAATTGCATAGGATGAAGCCGTTCAATGCCCTGACTTTCCAAAGGGCGGATGATAAGATCATCACACTGGAACTGGTTGCCAAACATCATATAACTGTCTTTTATTGGAGGGGGAGGTTTGGGAGCTAAGCCTTCCTGAATGTTTTCATCCGTATATTCCTTGATGTATTGCATTGGAGGTGGCGGAAGTGCACTCACTTGCTGTGGCTCACCCATTGTGGAAGATGAAGAACCTACAGACACAGACAAAAGATTGAGAGCAGAGCTACAAAACAAACCTGTTACATTAAGTGACTACAGACAGAATATTTTCTTCCTTTTCTTCAGGCAGTTTGGGGCCCAGGACAAGATAATCTCCTTAGTTTCTAAAAATTTGCCATCCCTTTCTAATTAGGCATTATATTCTCAACAATCCACATACTTTTCCTTTTCTCCTTAATATTTTCATGAGCATAAACAATATGCTGCAGCATATTTTCATCTAAAGAAAATCTTCTAGATTCCACATCCCTCACCAGTTATGCCTCGTTTCTCTACTCCTCTTCTGTAGCCAAACTCACATGCTGTCTCCCAATCTCCTGTCACAAACACTTTTGCTTTATACTACAGATGGATTTCCAATGGCAAACACCACTCTAACAGACACTTTGAAAAAATTAACATTGCTAAATTCCAAACACCTGGTATTATCCAAGGTTCCTAGATGAAATGATAATCCAATTCTATACCCTTCTGTCGCAGTGTACTCCATAACTTTATAGTTATAAAAGGTATTTATAACTTTTCTACATCTATTACGCAAATTTCAAACCCAAATTCAAACTCAGTATCTTCTATGGCCACAATAACCTCAATTTACTCTATTTTAAGTCTAGGTATATCATCCAACGAGAAGATTCGCTAGTGCTCTTTCAGAGTGATGCTATCAGAGTTTCAAGATGTAAGACCCTCAACATCAGATGGGGCAAGTAACATACTAGAAGTCGTACCATATTTAGAATTTGAGAGGTACTGAGGGCAGCTGTAAGGCAGCCCTGAGTTCCCACTGAGCTACAGTGGTGCACAGGATGATGAAGTCATCGTGGACAACATGAACTACTGCGACTGTACCAACCGACAATTCCCTGATTAAGCAGCCTTCTGTATATTCATTTTTGTCATTCCCCAACCTGACTTCAACTCCAGTAAAACTGCTCAGAGTCGTTAAGAATCCCATGACTTACTCCAAGCATATTCATCTTAATCTCATCGGGCGTTTCCCTCCTTTTCAACACACACACTCCCCTCCTCCCTCAATTTGTGACTCTGACATTCATGTTTTCCTCCTTCCTCCCTGGACACTCCCTTTCAGTCTCTTTCACTGCTTCTGCCTCTCTTTTTCTATCTAAACTTTAATGCTGGTGTGCCTCAGAACTTTCTTCACCTAGCAGTCTAACAAAACTTCAAATATTCCGTCATTCAACAAATAGTAGAGCCATTCCTACGTGGTAGGCTCTGAATTCCAGCAGAGGTGACATTCCTGTTTCTTCAGAGTGGTCACCCCCGTTTCAGAAGCATGCCCTTGGCTGCTCTGGCACACCGAGGAAGCCTCCGGGGGTCGGAGCTCCCACCCACCCCGCCCTCGCAGACGCCGCCATCCTGACCACTGCACAACTCCCTCAGGTGCTAGACCAACACCGCCCAGGAGAATACGGGGAAAGATCCACCTTCCACTGTCTGCTCTACCGGGGAGTGGGGAGTTCCCCCGAAAGAAAGGGATTTCAGGGCCCCACCCCCAGAGACTTGATTCATTTTGACTACTGTGAATGTGGTCCCCGGAATGTCGCTTCCAAAACCTCTTCAGATGCGTCTCACGATTAGACTTAGGATCTATCCGCCCCCACCCCCATCCCCGCAAATGAACCCAGCTGATTTCACAACTGCTCGCAAGAGGATGGAGAGCAGCGGTGGGTATTTTCATCACACACAGGGCCAGGGAGGGCAAGTGGCTCGCAAAGCCGTACAGCGTAGAAAGCCAGCGGCGCGGGGACCAGGCCCAGGCCTCCTAACCTCCAGTCCGGCCTGGCGTCCCCCACGCAGGGAAGCCCGGGCCTCCCGCCTTCGGAGCCCGCTCTTCGCCAGGCCTCCCCCCTTTCCCAGCCGGGCGCAGAGGAAGCCGCGGAGTCGGGAAGGAAAAACGCACGCAGGCCGGAGCCCGGAGACGCTGCCGCCCACTCACCTCACCTCTGGTTCACGCCGCCAGCCACCCTCACCGTTGAGGCCGAAACCGGCTTCCGGTCCCCTGCTCCAGGATGTAGCTACCGACCCTGCCTTTGATTGGCTGCAAGAGCTGTCTTTTAACTGAGGTCGTAGTCCCGCCTCAGACCGATCCCTTGCTATTGCGCCTGCGTCTATCCTCCGCCCCGCCCCTTCACGTTCCCCTTCGGTGGTCGATTTTGCCCTGTGTCTGGTTGTGCTTTCAATCGATAAAAGGGTTGGGTGGCTCCGTTCCTTTTCTTTCTCTTTTGTTTATTTAATTCATAAAATTAAACAAGACACCCGTATGTCTTACATAAAAATTCGAAAATACAGATATTTTTAAGAATTATATCAACTGTAACCCCAAATAACGTTTAAAAAATGACGTTGGACTCTAATTATTCGCTGTTTATATATATATTAAATCTGGAAATATTTGTGAACATGATTGGAGATCAGTGATATTGTGAATCTCTATTTCTTCCCATCCATTCACTTTTGTTTTCATTTAGGAATTCAGAGACGTCTATTACAAGATTTCCAGGCAACAAATTACCAAGTTTAAAAGAATTAGACTTAAAGGTTTCTTTTGGAGGCTGTTTTCATAAGAATTGTCATAAATTGCTAAATTTATGGGAGTCTTAAGAGCACGTTACACATTAAAAAAAAAGATTGTAATTCTGGCAAAAGTTCTCAGCTTTACCACTTTAAAAACAAGCCTTAATTTCATTTTTTAAAACTTATGGAAAATTCCAAACATATTCAAAAGTAGAGAGAACAGTATATTCATCACCCAGTTTCAACAATTATCTATTCAGAAACATCATTTCATCTCCAAATATTTCAGCATGCTTCTTTAAAAATTAAAAGCTCGATTTTTTTGCATAACCACAAACCATTGTCTCATTTAAAAACAAATTGTTACTTATTTAATATCATCAAATATTATGTTGGTATTTGAATTCTGATACTCTCAGGTTCCAAGTAAGGTCCATCCTTTCAGACTGGCTGATGTGTCTTTTAATTACCTTTTATTTTTTTTTAAGCCAGTCAAATTTAGCAGTGGGGGGTTGAATACTAACTTAGTGACACTAATGTTAATAAGTTCTAATAACCCACTACCATCGGACCAGCCTACCGTTTAATCTATAGGTTCTTTTTCCCCATCTCACCCCCCAAACACACACACACACACACACACACACACACACACACACACACACACATCAATTTATTCGTTGAAGAAATCCATGCACTTCTGAGCATACCCCAGTTAGGCTTTTCTTTCCCCCAGACCAGTATGTCCTACTCCAGTGGCTTTGAATGGTCATTCCCAGTCCTCATTTTACTCCATCCGTCAGCCACATTTGGCACATTGCAGCATCTAGATTGCCCCAGGACTCAGTTCTTGAACCCCCTCTCAGTCCAGTATCATCTCGCTATCACCCTGGACCACAGTCTTCTGTGCATTCCAGACCCCCATTTCCAACAGTTATTAGACATCTTTATTCAACTGAACTTCTCCCAATCGCAAAGGCTCAAATCTCAGGAGTCGGTCGGGCTTGGTGGCTCACGCCTGTAATCCTAGCACCTGGGGGGCCGACGCAGGCTGATCATTTGAGCCCAGGAGTTCGAGACCAGCCTGAGCAAGAGTGAGACCCCGTCTCTACTAAAAAAATAGAAAGAAATTAGCTAGACAACTAAAAATATATAGAAAAAATTAGCCAGACATGGTGGCACATGCCTGTCGTCCCAGCTGCTCAGGAGGCTGAGGCAGAAGGATGGCTTGAGCCCAGGAGTTTGAGGTTGCTGTGAGCTAGGCTGATGCCACGGCACTCTAGCCCGGGCAACAGAGCGAGACTCTGTCTCAAAAAAAAAATCTCAGGAGTCATCTTTTTCTCCCTTTTCTCCGTACTCCACCAAAACTACCATACCAGCCTTTTGTCTTAGTTCTATTTAAAAATAAATACATCCCGAATGTGACTGATTTTTACCATCCCCACTGCTACGGTCCTAGCCCAAGCCACCATTATCTCTTACCTGGACTTCTGAAATAGCTTCCACTTTTGTCCTCCCTTAGTTTATTTACCACACTGTCTTAAAATATGAGAATGATTTAATGATTCCTGTATTCAAAATTCTCCAAGGCTTTCTATCAGTTTTGGAGTAAAATCTGATGTCCTTCCCATGGCCTCCATAAGGCCCTAGAAAATTGCCGAGCATACTCCTGCCTCAGGGCATTGCATTTGCCTGGAGCTCTCCTTCCATAGATATTCACATGCCTGACCTCCTCACTTCACTCAGTTCTCTGGTCAAGTGTGACCTTCTCAAAGAGTTCTTCCTGGGCCACTTCATACAAAATAGCACACCCCCAATCTTTCTCTTGGGGGATGCCCCCAAACCTCTCTTACCTTCATAGAATTTATCTGAAATCATCTTATGTAGTATATTTATTTGGTTTTTTTATTGTTTTTCTTCCCCATCAAAATGTCAGTTTTATGAGTAGGGGACCTTTGCCTGTTTCCTTCATTGCTGTGTTCTCAGAACCTTGAACAGTGCCTGAAATTGGCAAATACTCAATGAATATTTATTGAATAAGTGATGAAATGAATATAATCATGATTTTCAACTGAGTTCAAAATGTGATTCTTTTTTTTTCTTTTTTCTTTAGTAGAGATGGGGTTTCACTCTTGCTCAGGCTGGTTTCAAACTCCTGAGCTCGAGCGATCCTCCCATCTCGGGCCCCCAGAGTGCTAGGATTACAGGTGTCAGCCACCATGACCGGCCCATAATTGTATGTTGATATGAGAAACTGCCAAGCAGTTTTCTAAAGAGGCTATCATATTTTTCATTTCTACCAGCAATCTATGAGAATTACAGTTGCATCCTTAGTCTGCACTTAGTATTGCCCTTCTTATTTTTATTTTTTGCCATTCTAATAGCTGTGTGTGAGTTTTGATTTGCATTTCCTTAGTGTTATATATCTTTCATGTGTTTATTTGCTGTATGTATCTTTTCTTTGGTGAATTGTCTGTTCAAAATTATGCCCATTTTTTGATTGGCCTGTTTTTTTTCTTACTGTTGAGTTGTGAGTGTATATATACATACACACACACACACACACACACACAGACTCTGAATATAAGTCCTTTATCAGATATGTGTTTTGTAAATATTTTCTCCCAGTCTATGGCTAATCTTTTCATTTTCTCAAAAGGGTCTTTCAAAGAGCAGAGGTTTTCGTTTCGATGAAGTCCTGTTTATCAACTGTTTTCTTTTAATGGCTTATACTTTTTGTGTCCTACCCAAGAATCTTTGCCTAACCCGAGATCACAAAGATTTTTTCCTCTTTTTTATTCTGTAAGTTTTACTTTTAAGTTTTACACATAGGTCCATGATCCTTTCTGAGTTAATTTTTGTATATGGTGCAGGTCAGGGTGGCGATTCCTTTTATTTATTTATTTTTGCGTATGGAAGTCCAATTGTTCCACCGCCCAATTGATTCTGTTGGTCTTACTACCTGTGTCATTAGAGAACAGGTTTGTAAATAATCTCTGAGCTCCTGTCAGTCAATTACTTTGCACTTTGTGGCTTGTTGATCAGTCCAGGCAGAAGAATTGGAAGATAACAAATAAAAAATTTTATCTTTGGCCCCTACTTCTTCGTGTGATTTTTATCCGCTCATATACTGTATATTGTTTAAGCAATGCACTTTGGGTGAGAGTCATCACTAATGCATTTTTCCTACAGTCTGCAGCGGAGTTTCAATTTCTAATCACCGTTCTTTGTTATTGCTGTTGTTGCTTCGTGATTACTAATGACCTTATCACTAACAGCAATCTCAACCACCCAGATGTTTGGACAGCAGATGGGAGGGGAGGGCGCTTGTGGTTTGCTTTGCCAGCAACATTTTTTCTTACCACCAGAGGGCAGCAGTAACACTGACATGTAGGAATGGTCCCCAGTTTAAACTTTCTTAACAGAAGGATTTGTGTCCCACATATGCGGGTCCCACTGAGGGACATTGTCAGTTATGTCTTGCAGGCTGAGGAATTTAAAATGGATTTAGAATCCTGGCCAGGCGTGGTGGCTCACGCCTGTAATCCTAGCACTCTGGGAGGCTGAGGCGGGCAGATGGCTCAAGGTCAGGAGTTCAAAACCAGCCTGAGCAAGAGCAAGATCCCATCTCTACTGAAAATAGAAAGAAATTAATTGGCCAGCTAAAAAAATATATATATATATATATATATATATATATATATATATATAAATTAGCCGGGCATGGTGGCACATGCCGGTAGTCCCAGCTACTCAGGAGGATGAGGCAGAAGGATCGCTTGAGCCCAGGAGTTTGAGGTTGCTGTGAGCTAGGCTGATGCCACAGCACTCTAGCCTGGGCAAAAGAGTGAGACTCTGTCTCAGAGGAAAAAAAAAAAGTTACCTCTATACTCAGTCTCTTTCTTTACTTCTTACAGCACTTCTCTACCTTGAGTTGTGATTATGCACCTCCTTTATTTCTATGGCTGTAGTTAATTAAGTGCCTGACTTATGTGAGCATCGGCTCTGACAATCGCCTGCATTGCCTCACACATACTTTTTGTTGAAAGTTTGACATTGAACAAAAGCAAAATAAAGAAGAAAAACTGCATGCTTTCTGAATGGCAAGTACGTACAAATATGAGCTACCTGCTTTCAGCAGAGCTTCACATCAGGACCAAGAGTAAGAGGAGGTGTGCAAAACACGTGCCTCAAGGTGCAAAATTAAGGGAGTAGCAAAACTCGGCAATCGAGATAAATAATAAGTAAATGCAATATTTTAAAAATAAAAATTAAGGCCAAAATCCATGAGGGAAAAGATATTTACTGTTTTTTTTTTTTTAGATACGGGGTTTTGCTCTATTGCCCAGGCTAGAGTGCAGTGGTGTGATCATAGCTCACTGTAACCTTAAGGGCCTGCGCTCAAGTGATTCTCCCACTTCAGCCCCCTGAGTAGCTGGAAGGATAGGAAAGCACCCCCATGCCCCGCTAATGTTTTTATTTTTTATTTTTTTTAGAGATGTGGGGGGGTGGGGTCTTGCTATGTTGCTCAGGCTTGTTTCGAACTCTTGGCCTCAAAGTGATCCTCCCACTTCAGCCTCCCAAAGTGCTGGGATTACAGGTGTGAGCCACTGTACCTGGTCTACTATTTTATTTTATTTTATTTTAATTTTCCTTTTTGAAATTTTACTAGATTTAGAGAGTACAAGTTGAATTTCATTGCATGTATATATTGTATAGTCTGCATATATATATTGTAAATCTGGGTTTTTGGTGTACCTGTCACCGGATTAGTAGTTCACATACCATCATTTAAAGAGGAGAGGCCCTTCCATGCAACTCTAACCTTCAAAGACCAGAATTATTTTCCTGAAGGCCTGTGTGGCAATGCCCTCTTAGACAGGTTTTTAGAGTTTAATAATGTGTTCATTTTTAAAAAATTCATTCATTCATCCAATATTTATTGCTCACCCACTAAATGCCAGCTACTGTCGCGGAGGTTTGTAGATACAGTGGCACAACCTATTGCAAGCTGAGGTACTACTTCTCTGCAGCTATCTGAGAAAGTCTTTACCTAGTTGGTTCCACCCTGCTTTAGGTCCAAGATGAACTTCTCTTAGAATCCTGAGCCTTTGACAGAGACAGATTTTAGGCATTCAGACCGCGATGGGTTCTTTTACCCCACACGGACTCCAGTCTGTGACTTGTACAGGATTTTCTGTCTTCCTTGTAAGTCTCCTTGCCTTTGTCTCCCACCAACTCTGACATCTGAATTCCAATTTGCCCTTCAACATATGTTAACCTGGGCTGAGAAACGCTCCAATTCAATCAGGGTGGATCGGAGTGGATAAGAGCTGAGATCCAGAAGCTCCAGGGTCAGCCAGTCTGATGGGTAATCTCGGGCAAGCCACATCCCCACTTAGTAAAATAGGAATCTCAGGTGAAATCAGTGGTCTCTAAGTCATGGAAATGCTTTCCAGGTGTCCCCTGAGGCAGAAAAGAGCCAAGCTGGTGGGGTTTCAGGCTGCTCACCCTGTCCCCCTTTCAACCAACTGATCACTGAGGAATGTTGAAGCAGCCTTGCATCTCTGGGCTAAACTCCACTTGTTCACGGTATATAATTCTTTTTACAAATTACTGAATTTTATTCACTAATATTTTGTTGAAGATTTGCGTATCCATATTCATGAGGGAGTTTGGTCTGTTTTCTTTTTTTTTCTATTTTTTTGAGACAGAGTCTCATTATTTTTGCCTGGGCTCGAGTGCCGTGGCATCAGCCTAGCTCACAGCAACCTCAAACTCCTGGGCTCAAGCGATCCTCCTGCCTCAGCCTCCCGAGATAGTTGGGACTACAGGCATGCGCCACCATGCCTGGCTAATTTTTTTCTATATATTTTAGTTGGCCAATTAATTTCTTTCTATTTTTAGTAGAGACAGGGTCTCACTCTTGCTCAGGCTAGTTTTGAACTCCTGACCTCGAGCAATCCGCCCACCTCGGCCTCCCAGAGTGCTAGGATTACAGGCATGAGCCACCGTACCCGGCCTATTTTTTTGGATTGCCAGCCTCTTCAGCTCCAAATCTGGGATATATGAGGAAACACACACACACACACACACACACACACACACACACACACACACACGGAGCTAGCCACCACGTCGTTGTTCCTCAGATCCTGAGGTTCCTAGCTGGTCTGTCTTCTTCTCTCCACCTTTCAAGCCTTCTGATGTTTCTTTTATATATGATGTCCAAGGTCTTTAGTTGTACTGAGCAGGAGGAATTCGGAAAAATATGTCTACTCCATCTTTCTGGAAGCAATAAGCAATGAATTATCAAGGCAATGGAATATTTGTTTTCTTCTTTTTTTGTTTCTATATGTTTTAAATTTTCTAAACTAGACAAATTATTTTTGCCATAAGCAAATGTACTTAATTTTAAAATTATTTCAATTCAAAATCGCATATGCTACATTATACCCTGCCTGGCTATCATCAACTCTTTTCACAAGGTTAGTGGAGTTTGAAGGAGGTGACTCCTTCAGCATATTACACTAAGACAGTGACACAAGTTTTATTGTCTAAGAAGCAGATTATGAGACGGATTTTTGTGGGAAGGATGTTTATTAAGGAGTGCTCTTGGGACCAGCACCTGTAGAAGGGCAGGAGATAAAAGTAGGAGTACACAAAGGGAGAAGTTGAGCTTTGATGCAGCCCCCGGGGAAGCTCTGGAGTTGGAATAACCCCTGAGAATTGATCTGTGTTGCGCTAAGTTGGCCAGACCTTCACGCTCTGTGTGGCTCAGCCCTTGATGTGGGCTCTGGGAAGAGCACCATCTTAGGTGAAAGAGTTCTTTGCAGCTGACACAATTTCCAAACTCACTACCAGCTGAAAGCTGTCCGTGGGTGGGCCACCTTCTCAGCAACTGGCCCTTCATTCAGGGAGTGTCTGGGTGGTGCATCACCATGTCCACCTCCCACGGATATTTCTAACAAGAAAGTATCTTTGAAAACATCCCCTCTAATCTGATTTTATAGATCCTGCGGTAAAAGAAGGAAGTGACATAAGGTCGGATAGTAACGACAACCTTCCCAAATATTTTTCCTCATGGCAACAGCAGTGACTATTATTATTTATTTATTTTTTTTTTGAAACAGAGTCTCACTCTGTTGCCCGGGCTAGAGTGCCGTGGTGTCAGCCTAGCTCACAGCAACCTCAAACTCCTGGGCTCAAGCGATCCTCCTGCCTCAGCCTCCCGAGTATCTGGGACTACAGGCATGCGCCACAATGCCCAGCTAATTTATATATATATATATATATATATATATTTAATTGTCCATATAATTTCTTTCTATTTTTGGTAGAGACAGGGTCTCACTCTTGCTCAGGCTGGTTTTGAAATCCTGAGCTCAAATGATCCGCCCGCCTCGGGCCTCCCAGAGTGCTAGGATTACAGGCGTGAGCCACAGCGCCCAGCCTTCGCAGTGACCTTTAAAAAGCACAAGTCTCATCAAGTCACACCCCAGCTTAAAATGTTTCAGTGGCTCCCCATTACTCTAAGGACAGAAATCAAGTTCTTTACATGGACCTCAAAGCCTTACATAGCCTTGTCCCTGTTACTGAAAACTTGAGACTTGACCATGAGGCTAAATCAGAAGAACGAGGACAAGTGTTCTGGGGAGTAGGAAAGAGATTTACTTTGCAGGCAAAGGAGGAAAAATGGTAGACTTTCTTGTCTCAGAATCCAAATTTCCTAAACATTCGCAGAAATATAGACCTTTTAAAGGATGGGTTCTCAGCTTCAGGCAATTACTATTCAACTCCAGTTGATGATTCTAACCATCCCATTTCCACTGAAGACATCTCATGACCTCCGCCCAGGACCTCCCTTTACCAGGTTGGGCTGGGCCATCTCCTGTTGCAGAAATAGCAAAAGACTTACCCTGCCCCTCCCAACCACTGGCCTGAGGCAGGGATGCAGGCTTCAGTTCTCAAAAATGAGTGGAGGGTGTTTTAAAGAGGCAGAACATATTTTTGCCGTTTTTTCCAGGCCATTCCCTCTGTTACATATTCTGCTGTTCTCTCCAGCATCTCTCCTTGCATTCTTGCCCTGCCAGTCATGATGGCCTGCCTTCAATACTTTGAGGCATCTTTCTTCTTCCTACCGTAGCACTGGTTTCCTCTGCTTGAAAGACTCCACTCCAACATGACAATCCCATGAGTGATTTTATACTGCTATTAGCAAGATATCCCTTCTTCATCTTTGTACTTAATTGTGTATTGCCAGACTTTAAGTTTGGAATACTGGTTAGAGATCAACCATTCATTGCCTCATTGCACTTGAAGCAGCAGAATTGCTACCATGGTGATGAATATTGCCGTTAAACATATTGGCTGTTCTTTTGCACAACTAAGGAAATAGTCAACAGAGCAAATAGACAACCTACAGAATGGGAGAAAATATTCCACAAGCTATACATCCAATAAAGGGTTAATAACCAGAATCTACAAAGAACTAAAGCAAATCATGAAGGAAAAAAAAAAAACATTAAAAAGTGGGCAAAAGACATGAACAGAAGCTTTTCAAACGAAGATAGACAAATGGCCAATAAATATGAGGAAATGCTTAACATCACTAATCATCAAATTAAAACCACAATGAGATATCACCTTACCCATTAGAATGACTTTTATTAAAAAGTCCGAAAACAGTAGATGCTGGCTTGGATGCAGAGAGAAAGAAACGCTTATACAGTGTTGGTGAGACTGAAAATTAGTACAACCTTTATGGAAAACAGTATGAAGATTCCCCAAAGAATTAAAAGTAGGCCTACTATTCGATCCAACAATCCTACTACTGGGTATTTACACAAAGGAAAAGAAGTAATTTTACCAAAAAGACACCTTCACTTGAATGTTTATCACAGCACGATTCACAATTGCAAAAATGTGGAATCAACCCAATGCCTATCACTTCCTGAGTGGATTAACAAAATGTGGTATATATATATACACCATGGAATACTACACAGCCATACAGAAGGATGAATTAATGCTTTTTGCAATAATTTGGATGGAAGAGATAATTATCCTAAGTGAGGTATCTCAGGAATGCAAAAACAAACACCATACGTACTCGCTATTAAATTGGATCTAACTGATAAGCACACACGTGCACAGAGGGAAGTAAAACTCAGTGGAAATCAAGCAGGGGGGAGGGGGAGGAGGGGAGGGGTGAAACCTACCTAACAGGTACAATGAACACTATTTGGGTGATGGGCACACTTATAGCCCTGACTCAAGCATTACAAAAGCGATCCATGTAACCAAAAACATTTGTAACCCCCATGATATTTTGAAATAAAAACATAGTGGCTTTTATCTGATGGGGCACTGACTTGATGCTCCAATTGATATCTCCCTCCAGAGGAAGAGGCCTGTTGCTTCGAAAGACGTAGGTATTCAAGCGTGTATCTCTTGATGGAGTGTCAAGATAGAAAAGGAAATGCAGAGAAAGTGTGAGGCGGAGCACACCGTGCTGGGCAGGTCCCCACCTCCTCTTTACTTCGGTGGCATTTGTGTAAATTGCAGGTCTGCTCAGGGAGCACCCTGCGTGGTGGATGAACTATGTTTGTGTTGAAGGGGTCTTGGGGGGTGCATAAAACAAGATTAGGGGAAGGATAAAAGATAAAGCCATGGCCTATGCAATTGTGACATTAAGCTGTTTTTTGTTTGTTTGTTTTTTGACACAGAGTCTCACTCTGCTGCCCGGGCTAGAGTGCTGTGGCATCAGCCTACCTCACAGCAACCTCCAACTTCTGGGCTCAAGCGACCCTCCTGCCTCAGCCTCCCGAGGAGTAGCTGGGACTACAGGCATGTGCCACTATGCCCGGCTAATTTTTTTCTATATATTTTTAGTTGGCCAATTAATTTCTTTCTATTTTTCAGTAGAGACTGGGGTTGGCGGGGGGGGGGGTCTCACTCTTGCTCAGGCTGGTTTCAAACTCCTGACCTTGAGTGATCCTCCCGCCTCGGCCTCCCAGAGTGCTAGGATTACAGGCGTGAGCCACCACACCTGGCCCACATTAAGTTGTTTGTAGCTAAAATAATGCAGCTTCTGGCATAGCTGTCACTTTGGGACTTCAGGCCAAAGGCTTTGAAAAGAGTCCTCCTTTACCTCTCTCCTCTACCCAACATTCCTTGGAGGCTCAATCAGACCTCTGAGAACATGCCCCCCTCTCTTCTTCTACCCGTACCCACTACTTCAAGAGTCAACGCCCAGGGCACCTTATCCCGGCATCTATTGTCTTTACCAAAAATCACAAGGCAGGATTTTCCAGCCACCCACCAGAGCATCTGAGAAGGGCTTCCCGATACTGCCAAGCCACCACCATCCCAGAATACCTTGTTTCTCACCTCCTTCACCTCTGCTATACATATTTGCTTTTCGGAGAAAGTCCCTAAGTTTTCCTGGAAACCCAACTTCTGTCCTAGTAGAGAATATTGGTGCAGAGAATGAGCAGAGAGACTTGCAAAGCTTGGCAGGTGCCGCCCTCCTGGGCTCAGACAAAAGCACCCGGTTCCCAGAATTGTTTTTCTCAGATATAGCTTTTATCATCTGTGATTTTCAAGCACTCATTTTACAGATTTTTTAAAATGGAAAGATGATGTAATTTTCTTACGATAGAGGTTTTTAGAATGTATAATGTAGTTATGTTTTTTATTTTTACGATGAACTTCCACATGTACACATAATTTACATAGTTAATTAGTACACAGTATTTTGGACTATTCTGTTATTTCTCAACAATATAAACATTTCCATGTTTCTGTATTCTGAGTACTCTTTTTATGTCACTTAGAATTTTTATTTTTACTTATTGAAAGATATCTTTCAGACTGAGATGTTTTGTCATAAATCTCTCTTGCACATATGTAAAAAGGAAGACATTGGTAAAATAAATTGTTTAGGGCGTTTCTAAGGCAGTAACAATGATGTATAATTGCCACAGTGATTTAAAAACCAATCCTGATTTTCTGCTGTTGTTGAGACGGAGTCTGACTCTGTTGCCCTGAGTAGAGTGCAGTGACGTCATTCTAGCTCACTGCAACCTCCAACTCCTGGGCTCAAGCGATCCTCCTGCCTCAGCCTCCCAAATAGCTGGGACTACAGCCACGAGCCACAATGCCTGGCTGATAGTTTTTCTTTTCGGTAGAGATGGGGGGGGGTCTCTCTCTTGCTCAGGCTGGTCTTGAACTCCTGACCTTGAGTGATCCTCCCACCTCTGCCTCCCAGAGTGCTAGGATTACAGGCGTGAGCCATTGTGCCCGGACCCCAATAAAACTTTATTTACAAATCCAGGCAGCTGGTAAGATTGGGTCCTCAGAACATGGTCTGCCAATTTCCCATCTAGATAAATAGACTTCCTATTCTAATTGCCTACAAATGCTGCTGCACCCTCCCCTCCCTCCCCTGAGTATTCTGAGGGGATATGAATCTTGTCTGTGCTTAGTCTGTGGGCTGGACTGAGTGTCCATGTTCAGGGATCTTCGGGGAGAAGAGGAGGATGGGCATGGGGACATGGCACGCTGGCGTATCCCAGCTCACAGTTGGTGACTGTCTCAGTTTCCGGGAGCCAAAGGCAGGAAGGGGCTGAGGCAAGACCGCATACTCCGCTTGGCTCTGCTGGGCCTGGCTGAGAGACGGCTGGGGTCTCAGGCTGCCGCAGTCACCATCACAGGGGCCACTGTGAGGTCACTGCCAGGCTATGGGACAGAGAAATTCAAACAGGAGATGGCATTTCTTTTGGAGTTGTACGGTTTCTTTTATTATTTAAACTGCAGTAAAGAAAGCTGGAATGGGCTCTCTCGGGGCGCTTGCCTGAGCCCTGGGTCTCCGTTGCAGCTTCCTGCCCTGGCTCCTCTTTAAACGGATTTGGTTTCAAAGATTATCATCTCCACCGTCTCAGACGTCACGGAGCTGCTGATCACCTCCAGCTCCTTGCCATCCTGGGCTTTCTCCACCTTGGCCTCTATGTTGCGTTTCTCCACCGTCTTGGTCACGATGTCTAGCTCTGCATCCTGCAGTGGGACCACAGCTTTTGAGCCGGAAGAGGGTCTGAGGCTCCTCAAAAAAGAGCTGATCTTACTGGCTCTCTTACTCAAAATGCCTGTGCTAGTTGCGGATCGGCTCTTGCCCAGTTTGTGAGCTGACCTCGGCTCCTTTCTGGCGGAGGTGTGGCTGGAGCTTTTGCGAGAGGGGCCGTGCCTCTTGCTCCTCGAGTGGCTGTGCCCTTTTCCTTTTTTGTCCTCTCTCGTGTTCCTAGGGCTGGATGAGGACCGGTGGGAGGATGCTCTCTGGGTCTTTTCCCCCCCTTTCCTGTGGTGATGGGAACTTTTCCTACTGGGATTTCTGTCCTTCTTGTGTCTTCTTTCCTTTTTTTCCTTCCGGGCTTCAGCACGGGATTGGCAAACCTTCTGGCTTCCGTCTCGTTCACTCATGTAGCCCTCACTCTGCAAGGTGGATACAAGGGGTCCCACCGCGGCAGACGCGTCGGTCGCCATGGCACCTGCAAACACCAGACTCGAGCTGCTGTCTTGGGAGAGACTGACAGCCCCTGCGGTCATGCTGGAAGTCCCCCCCGAGGAGGTGCTGGGGATACCCACCAAGGCCAAGTTAATGTCATCTGAGGATATATTGGCAGCACCTGCGAAGGCCTTGATGGATTCACTTTCTCCTTGATTCTTGGTGGCTGATCCCACCAGGGCAGCGGTCACCTGGCCTGGGCCTGCGGACTTGGTTGTTGCTATGCTCTTAGCCCCTGTCGCAGGGCTCGTTGCTATCCCTGCTATTGTCGTGCCACTTGCTGTCCTTCTGGCTGCGCTAGCCATTCCCTGGGAGGCGTGTTGGATTCCCTCTGCCCCAGCATAAACAGAAGAGTTGGCTGCAAACACCTCACAAGCCTTGTGGAGCCCAACCTCATTCTGATCCCCTTCTCCATGGAGCTCTGCAGCCTGCACCAAGGGGAGGAGAAACAGGTCAGATAGAGACAACAGAAAGGGAGACCAGAACTGTCTGTGCCCCTCTGATCCCAGAGCTGAGCAACTCAAGGGCTTATAGTTAGAAGACCCTTTGAAATTATCAAGTCTAAGTCTTGCACCCATTTGTTGCAAGATTCCGTCTACGGCACCCCTTGCCCAATGGTTGCTCAGTTTTGGCTGAATAATCCCAGTACCAGAGAAAGCACTGATACAATCCCCCACTTTGCACATTTTATTTTACTTGCTTGTGCTCTGCAGGACAGACTTCTAGAAGTGGGATTGCCAGGTCAAGGGGTACACACGTGTTACATTTTGGTGACTACTAAAATTACGCCTATGCCCACACACAGGCAGATTGTGCTGATTTACCCCAAAATCAGCTCCTGGTAGTCACAGGGAGGCAGCTCATGACTCAAAGGAAGGAAGGACTTCCTCATTGTTATTAAAAATGTTCTGAAACAAATCAGACCACCTGGGTTGGGGTGGTAAGTGTTTAGGAAGATATTGGACAATCAGGATGTTATAGAAGGGATTACAACCCTGGGTGTGAGACCAGAGTAGCTGACACCTGAGGTCTCTGAAATTCAGCCTTATGGGACACTCCGGAAAAGCACTTGAACCTCCCAGTGTGGTAAGTCCCCTAGGGGTAACTCATGTGGTCCTGAGCCCTTGCAAATTGAGTGCCTTTTCCAGGTGAGCTTCGGAGAGTACCCAAGGCTCCGTAGGAGCAGCTTGGAGCTGCTCTCCCAAAGACCCCCACCCCATTTCCTCGAATCTCTACGGATGCTTACCCCTAGGCTTCTGTCGTCCCCGGTGCTGTCCACAGTTTGAACTGTCGGAGCACTGCTGCAGCTGTCCGCTGGTGGCCTCAGGAGATAGACAAGTTTTTCCCAATAGCAAAAGAGGTCTTCTCGTGCGTCCGAAGAGGGACACAGCTGCAGATAAAAAGTACGGCCGGTGGCGAGCTTGAGGCGCAGCTGCTGTTTCTCACGATCGTGGATGGAGATCTTGACGAACTTCAAGGGAAGTAGCCTGGTGAGCTCCAGAGTCTTTGTGGGCTTGCGACCTCTCCCCTTGATGAACCGGCCTTTCCTGGCGTGCTCGTCACAGATTTTAGCGGGTCGGGCCAGCAGCATGACGTCAGGCAGTGGAAGGATGGGGCTGGTGGAGGCGATGCCCACAGTCACCATTCGGACACGGTTGTGCACATCGATCACCTCTCCCTTCTTGCTGATCTGGATGAAGTCGCTCTCAAACATGGGTGCATACTTGAAAATGTCATACTCTCCTCCCTTGTACAGTTGTCGTTGCAGGTCCCCCATGGAGGTGTTGAACACACCCATGGAACGATAGCTTTGGGCTGTGTAATAAGGTAACAAACACTCACTGCTCATTGTTCTCTTCATTTAAGACAGCTCCGCCAGCCACGAATTGAGTCCCTGAGAAAGAGAGGGAGCGAAGGCAACTGCCCATCTCCCTGCAGGGCTTCTGCCTGAATCTCCTTGCACCACCGCATTTATCCTCCTCTGTCCTTTGTGACCTGTCACCCTCACACACCCCTCTGTCCTAGCCTCCAAGCAGCCACCCCTTGGGGCAGGGTCACCAGCCTCCTCCCTAAACAAATCACCACCCCCACAGGGTCCAGGCCGACCCTGCCAGGGGGTAGGTGTGGGTAGGCTGGATAGTCTCTTTAATCAAAATGTTGGGATGCGTAATTTATGAAGCTGCTTTGCAAGCTTTTGTAAATATCTGGATCGTTTCCAGTTTTGGGGTTGTTACAAAGACTCCTGCAAGGATCATCTTGTAAATATATTTTTGCTTCTGCTCAATCACTTCCTGGGGATAAAATCCTGGATGTCGGTGATGCGTTTGCTAAGGGTAGGGATCCTGTCCGGATTGTTGCACTCTGTACGCCAGTGCCTAGGTGGCACCGTGCTGGCAAGCACCCCGAGGGGGTTGTTGAATGAATGGTCCAAAGGGACTTCTGCTGGCGATCAGAACCTGAGTCCCATTCGTACAGTGGTTTCCAAGATATGGAGGACTTTCTCACCCCCTTTCTCATTTGAAGCAGGTTAATTTTTAAAAATATAATTTCATGGGCCAGGCACAGTGGCTCATGCCTGTAATCCTCGCACTCTGGGAGGCCGAGGTGGGCGAATTGCTCAAGGTCAGGAGTTCAAAACCAGCCTGAGCAAGAGCAAGACCCCATCTCTACTATAAATAGAAAGAAATTAATTGTCCAACTAAAAATATATAGAAAAAATTAGCCGGGCATGGTGGTGCATGCCTGTAGTCCCAGCTACCCGGGAGGCTGAGGCAGAAGGATTGCTTGAGCCCAGGAGTTTGAGGTTGCTGTGAGCTAGGCTGACGCCACGGCACTCTAG
>CAUYRT010012645.1:0-18405 GCA_963574885.1 Lepilemur ruficaudatus
AGGGAGGGGAAAGTTAGCCGCTCCACCTACCCTTGTCGCTGGTCTCCAAGCTTCTCGTGGGCTTTCTCCTTCCAGTTCTCCTCCGCAACCTCCTCCCGTGGAGTCTCTCATGGTCTCAGGTATCCCTCCTTCTGACCCTCGTGCGATGTATACTTGTCTGCTTGCTTAATTCTCCCGCTTTCTTCTAAAATCTGTCTTTTTTGTGGAGACACTCTGGCTGGCGGCTTTACTCGTCCGCCATCTTTAATTCTCTCACATATTCTTTTTTGTCATTCACGGATCATTCTCAAGACAAAACCATATATTAGGCCACAAAACAAGTCTTAAAATTTCAAAAAAATTGAAACCATATAAGTATTTTTCTGACAGCAAGGAATAAAACTAGAAATCAATAACAGGAGGAACACTGAAAACTATATATAAATATGGAAATTAAAAATATCCTCCTAAATGATCAGTGGGTCAATGAAGAAATTAAGAAGAAAATAAAAAAATTTCTTGAAACAAATGAAAACACAACATATCAAAATCATGTGATATAGAAAAAGCAGTAATAATAGGAAAGTTTGTAGTAATAAATACCTACATCAAAAAGTAGAAAAGCTTCAAATACACATCCTAACAAAGTATCTCGAAGAACTACAAGGAAAAGAGAAAAGCAAACCCAAAATTAATGGAAGAAAATAAATACAAATGATCAAAAAGAAATTAATCAAATTGAAACAAAAAAATCAACAAAACAAAAAATTGATTTCCTGAAAAGATAAATTAACATACCTTTAGCCAGACTAAGAAAAAACAGAGAGAAGGCCCAAAGAAATAATATCAGAGATGGAAGAAAAAAAAAGACATTACAACTGGTATTGAAGAAATTCAAAGGATCATTAGAGGCTACTATGAGGAACTGTCTGCCAACTAATTGGAGAACCTACAAGAAATGGATAAATTCCTAGGCACATATAACCAACCAAGATTGAACAAAGAAGAAATTCAAAACATGAATAAACCAATAACAAGTAATGAAATAGAAGCAGTAATAAAAAGTGTTCCATCAAATAAATACCCAGAACCCAATGGCTTCACTGCTAAATCCTGCCAAGCATTCAAACAAGAACTAATACAAATCACTTAAATTATTCCAAAAAATTGAGGAGAAAGGAATACTAAAATACCAAATTCATTTTATGAGTCCCAAATTACCCTGATACCAAACCCACACAGAGACACAACTAAAGAAGAAAACTATAGTCCAATATTTCTGATGAATATAGATAGAAAATCCTCAGCAAAATACTAGCAAACTGAATTTAACAACACATTAAAAAGATTATTCATCATGATCAAGTGCAATTCATCATAAAGATGAAAGGATAATTCGACATATGCAAATCAATCAATGTGATACATTATATCAATAGAATGAAGGACAAAAGCCTTACAATGATGTCAATTGATGCTAAAAAAGCATTCAATAAAATCCAACATCCTTCATGATAAAATCTGTAAAAAACTGGGTAGGAGAAGGAACTCTTCTCAACATGATAAAAGATATATATGACAGACCCACAAAAGGTATTATACTGAATGGGGAAAAATTAAAAGCCTTTCCTCTAAGACCTGGAAGAAGACAAGGATGCCCATTTTCACCAGTGTTATATAACATAGTACTGGAATTTCTAGTTAGAGCAATCAGACAAGAGAAAGAAATACAGGGCATCCAAATTGGAAATGAAGAAGTTAAATTATCTTTGCAGATGGTATGATCTATTTTTCACAAAAAAACTGTTAGAACTGATAAACAAATTCAGTAAAGTTGCAGAATACAAAATCAATCTACAAAAGTCAGTGTTGATGGAAATGTTGATGGAAAAAAATGAAGAGGAAACAAAATTGGAAAGATATTCCATGCTTGTGAATTGGAGGAATCAATGTTATTAAAATGTCCATACTACCCTAAGCAATCTATAGATTCAGTGCAATCCCCATCAAAATACCAATGACATTCTTCACAGAAATAGAAAAAATACTCTAAAATTTTATGGAACAACAAAGGACCAAGAATAGCCAAAGCTAATCTGAGCAAAAAAAAAACAAAACTAGAGGCATCACATTACCTGACTTCAAATTATACTACAGAGCTATAGTAAGCAAAACAATATGGTACTGGCATAAAAGCAGACATACAGACTAATGGAACAGAATAGAGAACCCCGAAATAAATCCACACATCTATAGTGAACTTATCCTCAAAAAAAGTTGCCAAGAACATAAAGTGGTAAAAGGACAGTCTCTTCAATAAGTGATGCTGGGAAAACTGGATATCCTCATGGAGAAGAATGAAACTAGACCCTTATCTCTTGCCATATACAAAAATCAACTCAAACTGGATTTGATAAAGACTTAAATCTAAGACCTAAAATTATGAAACTGCTAAAAGAAAACATTTGGGAAATCCTTCAGGACAGTGGTCTGGGCAGTGATTTTTTGATTAATACCCCCAAAGCACAGGCAACCAAAGCAAAATTGGACAAATAGGATCACATCAAGCTAAAAAGCTTCTGCATAGAAAAGAAAATAATTGACAAAGTGAAGAGACAACCCACAGAATGGGAGAAAATATTTGCAAACTACCTATCTTACAAGGGATTAATAACTAGAATATAGAAGGGGCTATGACAGCTCAATAGGAAAAAAATCAAGTAACCTGATTTAAAAATGGGCAAAGGAGCTGAACAGATATTTCTCAAATTAAGACATACAAATAGCCAAGAATTGTATGAAAAAATGATTAACATCATTAGTCATCAGAGAAATGCAAATCAAAACTACAACAAAATATCATCTCACCCCAGTTAAAATGGCTTTGATCAAAAAGACAGGCAATTACAAATGCTGTCAAGGGCTTGGAGAAAAGAGGAACCCCTCATACACTGTTAGTGGGAATGTAAATTCGTGCAACCATTATGGAGAATAATATAGAGGTTCCTAAAAAAGTGAAACTAGAACTACCATATGACCCATCAATCCCACTTCTGGGCATATATACAAAGGAGGGGAAATCAGTATATGAAAAAGATATTTGCACTCTTATGTTTATTGCAGTACTATTCAAAATAGCCAAGATTTGGAATCCACCAAAATGTCCATCAATGGATGAATGGATAAAGAAATTGTGGTACACATATGCAGTGGACTATTCTATAGCCATAAAAAGAACTAAATGTTGCCATTTGCAATTACATGGATAGAACCGGAGAACATTATGTTAAATGAGCTAAGCCAAGCACAGAATGACAAATCTAGCCTGCTCTCACTCCTATGTGGCAGCTAAATATTAAAAACAAATGATTTCATGGAGACAGTAGAATGATGGTTATCTGAGGCTGGGAAGGGTAATGGGGAGGAGGGGATAAAGTGATGATGGTTAATTGGTGCAAAATATAGTTAGATAGAATAAACAATATTTGACAACAGAAGAAATTGACTATAATCAACAATAAGTTTGGTTCTAATTTAATAATAACTAAAAGAATGAAATTGGAATGTTCCTAACACAAAGAAATAATGAACACCTGAGGTGATGGCTATCCCAATTATCACGATTTGATTAATTCACATTGTATGCCTGTATCAAAACATCACATGTACCCTATAAATACATACAACTATTATATACTTATAATAACTAAAAATAAAAAATATATTTAAAAAAGTAGTGCACTGACTTCTTTGTTTTCCTTATTCACACAAAACAAATGCTTAGAACTAACTTTATTTAGACACAGTAAATTAGGATCAGCTGTATTGAATGAAGTGAATACTATGCCTGTTCTAGAAGGACAAATATTGTAGCAATTGTCCTGCTCTGGCTGTATGTGAAAACAATAAATAATGTTCTTAATGCAAAAAAAACAAAACAAAACAAAAAAAAAAACAAAAAAAGGCCATTGTGGGATTAAATGGAAATGAAATGATTTTGGAAAGTTATCTGATAATGCCTAACAAATTTGAAAATGTATATTCTATAAGAAATATCATTTCCAATAGTATTTGTATCTACTATGACAAAAATAACAACAAACACTCAGTGGCCAGAAATAATACAAGTAAGTTTTACCTTCATTTTCCAGTGTAATGAGTGTCACAGGGGAGGCAGGAGCTTTCCTCTACATGTCATTCATAGGGACTAGGATCCTTTCATCCAATGGTTCTACCATCCCTATACCCTGAGTCATCTACTTGACCATGTATATTTGTCTGAAAAGTGCAAGATGAAAATGAGAATGTGGATGACTGTTTGAGATGTTTTAGGTGTCTTCTAGGAAAAGCATCCATCACTTCCACTGAGATTCTGTTGATCACAAATCAATGACCTGATTCCACATAAGGGAGACTATAAACATAGCCCATCTTTGCACTGAGGAGAAAAAGAAAATGAGTTCTCTCTGTCAAACAACTTCTAGAGAAACTCAAATACATGTACAGCAGGAGATATAGAAACAAATAACAAGTTCTATTACAGCATTTTTTTTTGGAGACAGAGTCTCACTCTCTTAAAAGGGCAAGAGTGCCGTGGTGTCAGCCTAGCTCACAGCAACCTCAAACTCTTGGGCTGAAGCGATCCTTCTGCGTCAGCCTCCCGAGTAGCTGGGACTACAGGCATGTGCCACCATGCCCAGCTAATTTTTTCTATATATTTTTAGTTGTCCAGAAAATTTCCTTCTATTTTCAATAGAGACGGGGTCTTACTCTTGCTCAGGCTGATCTTGAACTCCTGACGTCGAGCAATCCTCCTTTCTTGGCCTCCCAGAGTGCTAGGATTACAGACGTGAGCCACCATGCCCGGCCATATTACAGCATATTTATAATTTTAAAAAAAACTAGCCAAAAAGGGGAAAAACTATGTCCATCAATGGGAGAGTACAATAAAAAAAATTGTGATTTAGTCACATAATGAAATATTATACAAATTTTCAAATAAGTGAACTATTGATACATATCTATGCATCAAGTAGTCTTCAAAACACATAAGGCAAGTAAGAAAAGGATGTTACAAAAAGATAAGTAAAGTTTCATAACATTTATGTAAATAAAAAAGCTCAAAATTAAACTGTATGTGTGTTCTAAATGGATGTTGAAAAATATACAAATACAGATGGCAGAAATACACATGGAAATTGGCTGTGAGATGGGAAACAAGAAAATGATTGGGTAAGTTTAAAAAGAACATTTGTCCTTTGACTGATATTTTACTGTAGATAATGGTAAGCTATTAATTCAGACCAAACCTGAAGCTGAAGAGGATACTAGAAAAAAAAAAATTGGAGGAAATCCACAAAGAAATTTTACAAAGCATCACACAGCTACCAAGATAATGAGGCATGACTAGAGCAAGCTCTGGGATTATAAAAGTGAAACAGGTGATGGAAACTGAGAGAACAGAGGCCATGACCTAGAACCACTTTTGCTCTGGGGGAGTTTTTCAATAACAAAGAAGTGGCAGAGAGGCTAAGCTGCACTTCTGGTAACCTGTGAAGCCAAGGACACAGAAGTGGGAATCTAGGGCCTGCCAAGTTAGGAACCCTGGTAAACACCTACACTGAGCTGTACTCTAGGAGCAAGGGTGAAGTAGGGAAACTGCTCATGAAGTACAGATGACCTTTAGGTTATCTGTATCATATTAACTATAAATTTTTAAAATATCTCAGGTGGCCTCAGATGGCTAGCATACCTGAACAGCCGGCAGAAACAAATATTTCCTCTGGAGGAAGATACAATTGTCACAGAGCTTAAATTATTTCTGCAAAAAGTTTTTCAAAGTAATGTGCACCAAAAGGTTTCTCTGGGTACATGTGAAGACAAGCCATTATGAGCAAGAAAAAACTTAAACAAGAGACAATTCAAACTTGGTCAATTTGTCAAAATTATGAGACAGACTTTAAAAATACTAGTTTTATTTTTTCAAGGAAATTATAGTTAAACCTGAAACTTTCAGGAGAAAATAGGAAACAGAACTGTATCTTTGAAAAAGAACTAAATAGCAATTTTGGAACTAAACAGTACACAATAAAATTAAGAGCTGAAGAAGTAGAAAATGATGACCTCTGAGCTAAATCTAGCCACAGATCTGTTTTTTGCATGGCATATGATCTAAGAATGATTTTCACATTTTTAAATGTTTACACTTTGGTTATATGAGTATTTATACAGTGTTTTCTACTTTAGCCATTGGCTTGCAAAACCTAAAATATATACTATCTGGCCCCTTAAGACAATGTTTGCCAGCTTCTGTGTCAAACAATGAATTTTCTCCAGGTATGTCTAATTAAGGTTGAGCTTAGAATTTCAAAAGATATTTTATGGGCCTAAAATTCAATAGTAACTCCTTAAAATTAACATAGAAAGAATTAAAAAATAAAGAAAAAAGAATAAAGATAAGAAATAAAATGAATGCTTGGAAAAAATGACTAGTGAATATTTAACTAAAGTTCCAGAAGAGGGGGAGAAAGAGACTAGATCATATTTGAAATAATTGTGGCTGAAAATATAACACAGCTCATGAATGAAAACAATAACCAGATTAAAAAAAAATCCAAATTCATATAAGTAAAAAAGAAATCCACACCTAAACACAATGTAGTATAACTTCCTTAAAAACTTTATAAAACCAAAGATAAAAAAGAAAATATTCAAGGCTAGAAGAAGGAAAAATGAATAAATTTACCTTCAAAATAAATGTTAATGCTGACAAATGACTTTGTAAAGCAAGAAAGGTAATGTTACGGACTGTATTGTATCCATCCAAAATTCATATGGTGAAGCCCTAACCTCCAGAGTCACTGTATTTGGAAATACATTCCTTAAGAAGATAATTAAGATTAAATAAAGTTATAAGGGTGAGGTTCTAATTCAATAGAACTAACATTCTCATGAGAAGAGGAAGAAACACTAGATCTCTCTATAGCAAGCATATAAATGGAACAGAAAAAAGAATATAGAAATAGACCCAAACATATATGTTCTTTTGATTTTAGACCAAGGTGTTGGTTTAATTTAAAAAGGGATGGTGCTAGAGCAGCTGTTATCTATGTGGAAGAGTGAGAACTTTATGCTCTAACCAAAAGTAATTTATATCATATATAAACTTAATCTAATATTATTTGTAGACCTAAATGTGAAAGCTAAATTTTAAGCATATTGAAGAAAAACATATAGGAATATTTCCATGAATTTTGTCAAGATTTCTTAAAACAAGAAAGACACTATCTTAAAAGAATAAAAATGAGTTAAATTTCATCATAAATAGAATTTTCTTCCGATGAAAAATAGTTTTAAGAAAGTAAAATAGCAAGTTACACAAATGGAGAAAATAAAGGCAATATATAATCCTAAAAAGAATTCATTTCCATAGCAAATGGAGAAATGCTTTCAATTTAATGATAAAAGACAATCAATCCAATAAATCACGCACTTTACAAACATAGGAATGACCTGTAATCATATGAAAGTTATTAGTTCTTGGGTAATGTAAATTAATGCACAGTGAAATAGTGCTATATATCACCAGAATGACTATAAAAAATAGACTGACAGTATCAAGTACTGGCAAGAATACAGAGCCAGGGACACTCCAATATATGGCTAATGGAAGTACAAAATGTACAATCAATTTAGGAAACTATTTTGTAGTTTCAAAAAAAGTTAAATACACACTACCCTATGATCCAGAAATTCCACTATTTTATAACAAACAAAAAATTAGGAAATAGGTCTAAAGACTATAGTGAAAAGAGTAAAATTAATGGGGGGGGAAACCCAAGATTTATGTGCTATAATAAAAATAGAAAGGTCTAGTATACTAAATGGAACAACAGAAAAGAGTAGAAAAAGAATAGAAAAGAAAGAGTCTTGGCAGAGATAAGGAAAGATAATTTTCTAGATCTGCTAAGAGATATTAAACCACAAATTCAAGAAGTACTTTTTAACCTACAACACAATACATTGAAGCAATCACACCATGCAAATCATGGTAAAACTGCTTCAAACCACCTAAGGAGAACCATTTTGCTTTTAAACAAGACAAAATAAGACAGACTACTGACTTCATACAGAAGATAAAGGAAAGACATATTTAGGCTTAACAATAATAGTAATAATTTTAACCTATATTCTGTACCTAATAAAATGTTCTTCTAAAAAAATAGCTTCAGAACAAGACTCAAAAGGATCAAATAAATTTGCAAATAAATTCACTGTCTTCCAGAATAATGTCTAACACTCTTAAAAGGAAAGTCAAAAAACATAGTACCAATCAATGTAAAATGTGCAATGTCTGGAATCTAATCAAACATTACTACTTATATAAAAAGCAAGGAAATTTGGCCCACAATAAGGAAAAAAATAGAATCAGGATCCAGAAATAAAAAAGATAATAGAATTTGCAGGCAACAATAAAAATGCTATCAGAAATATGCACAAAGATTTAAAGAAAAACATGAATACAATTAAAAATGGAGGATATAAAAAATGAGTAACATGCACACTTTTTTTTAATTGTCAGAAAGTTGCAGTTACTATATAAATATCATACAAACTAGGCTACAGAACACGAATTATCACCAGGGATAAAAAGAGTTAATTCATAATAACAAAGGGGACCAGAAGACAAAAAATTCTTTAAAAATTCATTTTAAAGCTCTAAACCAGGGCTTAAAAATACATGAGACAAAAACCTGATCAAACTAAAAGGAGAAATAGATGAATCCACAATTCTAGCTGAAGATTTCAACACTTCTTTCTCAGTAATTGATAGAAGAAGTCAGAAAATCAATAGAAAAATAAAAGACTCTGGAATATCTACTTGATATTGACAAGGATTGCCCAAGAAAAGCAGAATACAGATTCATTTCAATTGCATGCAGAACACTGACCATGATAGACCATATGCTAAGATCTAAAATGAGTCTTAATTAATTTCAAAAATTTATGTAGGGGACATTTTCTTGCCACAATAGAATTAAATTAGAAGTTACACAGAGATATCTGAAAAGGACCCCAAATAATTGGAAATTACATTCTCTGCTATTTTCTTCCTCAGTGTTTGTAGTTCTCCCTGCAGGGGTCTTTCACCTCCTTAATTAAATATACTTCTAGGCATTTGATTTTCTTTGTTGCTATTGTGAAGGATATTGAGTCTTTGATTTGGTTCTTAGATTGTTGTTGGTGTATAGGAATGCTACTGATTTGTCTACATTGATTTTGTAACCTGAGACTTTGCTGAATGTGTTTAACAATTCCAGTAGTCTCATGGCAGAATCTTTGGGGTTTTCTAGATATAAGATCCTATTGTAAGCAAAGAGTGGTAGTTTGACCACTTCTGACCCCATTGGGTTGCCCTTTATTTCTTTCTCTTGTCTGATTGCTCTGTCTAGGACTTCTAGCACCATGTTGAATAGAATTGGTGACAGAAGGCAACCTTGTCTGGTTCCAGTACTAAGCAGGAATGCTTTCAAGTTTTCCCCATTCAGTATGATGTTGGCTGTGGGTTTGTCATATATAGCTTTTGTCATTTTGAGGTAAGTCCCATCTATGCTTATTTTGTTAAGTGTTCTTATCATAAAAGAGTGATGAATTTTGTGGATTGCTTTTTCTGCGTCTATTGAGAGGATCATACGGTCTTTGTTTTTACTTCTATTTATGTGGTGAATTGCATTTATAAATTTGTGTATGTTGAACAATCCCTGCATCTCTGCGATGAAGCCCACTTGGTCATGATGGATTATTTTTTTGATAAGCATCTGATTTGGTTTTCCCGGATTCTTTTAAAGAATTTTTGCATCTAAATTCATAAGGAATATTGATATATAGTTTTCTTTTTTTTGCTGCATCCTTTCCTGGTTTTGGTATCAGGGTGATGTTGGCTTCATAAAACATGTCGGGAGGATTCCTTCCTTCTGAATGGTGTAGAATAATTTTTACAGAATAGGCACCAGTTCTTCTTTGTATGTCTGGTAAAATTCAGGTGTGAAACCATGTGGTCCCAGACTTTTTTCTTTTGGGAGGTATTTTTGTTTCTGCTTCAATTTCAGTACTTGAAATTGGTCTGCTCAGGAATTCTATTTCTTCCTGGTTGAGCACAGAGAGGCTGTGTGTTTCTAAGAATCTGTCCATTTCCTCCAAGTTTTCAAGCTTATATGCATAGAGGTTTTTATAATATTCATAGATGATATTTTGTATTTCCACGATATCCATTGTAATTTTTTCTTTTTCACTCCGCTCTGAGGTTGTTAGGGTCCTTTCTTTTCTGCTTCTTGTTAATCTAGCAAGAGTCATGCTGATTTTGTTCATTTTTAAAAGAACCAACTTTTTGTTTCATTAATCTTCCCTGTAATTTTGTTGTTGTTGTTGTTATCAATTCCATTTAGCTCTGCTCTTTGTTATTGCTTTTCTTCTGCTGGGTTTGGGGATGGTTTGGTCATCATTTTTTGGTTCTTTGAGATGATTCATTGGATTGTTGATTTGTGATCTTTCTATCTTTTGGATGTAGGCATTTATGGATATAATTTTTCTTCTCAGGACTGCTTTAGATGTGTCCCACTGATTTTGATAACTTGTGTTTCCTTTATCATTTAGTTCAAACAGTCTTTTGATTTCCTTCTTAACTTCCTCCCTAACCCAATAATCATTCAGCAGAATGTTGTTTAGTTTCCATGTCTTTGTGTAGACATGAAAATTGCTATTGGAGTTGATTTCTAATTTTATTCCACTGCGGTCTGAGAAGATGCATGGTATGATTACTATTTTTTAAAATTTAAAAAAATTTTTTTTAAAGTTTCATGGCCTAGGGTATGGTCAATCTAAGAGAATGTCCCATGAGCTGATGAGAAAAACGTATATTCAGTAGTTTTGGGGTAGAATGTTCTGTAAATGACAGTCAGGCCCATTTGTTCTAGAACTTCATTTATATCCATTGTTTGTTTATTTTCTGTTTGGAGGATCTGTCATGTTCTGTCAAAGGGGTGTTGAAGTCCCTGGTTATTATGGTGGTGCTGTTTATCATTTTTTTTAGATCAAGTAGGATTTGCTATATAAATCTTGGTGCACCTGAATTAGGTGCATAAATATTTAGCAGAGGACATAAATAGATGGAAAGCCATACCATGCTCTTGGATCAGCAGAATCAGCATTCTTAAAATGTCTATACTTCCCAAAGTAATCTCCAGATTCAATGCATATCCCATTAAAATATCAACATCATTTCTTGCATATCTAGAAAAAGAATTCTATGCTCCTTGCAGAACCAAAGACCTTGTATAGCAAAAGCAATCTTAAACAAAAAGAACAAATTGGGAGGCATCAACTTACCAGACTTGAAACTATACTACAAGGCTACAGTAACTAAAACAGTATTGTATTGGCACAAGAACAGAGACATAGACCAATGGAACAGAACTGAGAACCCAGATATAAAACCATCCTAATATAACCATCTAATCTTTGACAAAAACATGCACTGGGAATAAGAATACCTATTCAATAAATAATGCTGGGAAAACTGGATAGCCACATGTAGAAGACTGAGACAGGATCCGTACCTCTCACCTCTCACAAAAATCAACTCACGGTGGATAACAGTTTTAAACCTAAGGTACGAAACTATAAGTAGTCTAGAAAAAAATGTTGGAGAAACATTGGCCTAGGCAATAAATTTACAAAGAAGACTCCAAAGGCACTAACAGCAACAACAAAAATAAATAACTGTGACCTAATCAAATTAAAAAGCTTCTGCATAGCCAAGGACACTATCACGAGAGCAAACAGACAACCTACAGAATGGGAGAAAATATTCACATACTACACATCTGATAAAGGGCTGATAAGTAGCCTGTATATAGAACTCAAGAAAATCAGCAAGAAAAAATCAAACAACTCTATTAAAAAGTGGGCAGAGGACATGAATAGAAACTTTTCAAAAGAAGAGACTAATGGCCAACAAACATGAAAAAATGCTCAATATCTCTAATCATCAGGGAAATGCAAATCAAAACCACAGTGAGATATCACATAACTCCAGTGAGAATGGCTTTTACCTAAAAGTCCCAAAACAATAAATGTTGGCATAGATATGGAGAGATAGGAACACTCCTACACTGCTGTTGTGACTGCAAACTAGTACAACCTCTGTGGAAAGTAATATGGAGATACCTTAAAGAGATACAAGTAGAACTACCATTTGGTCCAGCAATCCTACCACTGGGCATATACCCAAAAGAATAAAAGACATTTTATAAAAGAGACATCTGCACTAGAATGTTTATAGTAGCACAATTCACACTTGTAAAGATGTGGAAATTACTCCAGTGCCCATCAATACATGGGTGGATTAATAAAATGTGATATATGTATACTACTCTGCTACAAAAAACAATAGTAATCTGCCACCTCTTGTATTACCCTGCATAGAGCTGAATCCCATTCTACTAAGTGAAGTATCCTGAGAATAGAAAAACAGCACTACATGTACTCACCATCAAATCATTATTACCTGATCAACACGTGTGTACATATGGTAGTAACATTTATCAAGTGTTGGGCAGATGGGAGCAGGGAGGAGGGAGAGGAGATGGGTATATTGACACCTAATGTGCGTGGTGAGTACCATCTGGGGGATGGACATGCTTGAACTCTGACTTGGGTGGGTCAAAGGTAATATATGTAACCTAAACATCTGTACCCTTGTAATATGCTAAAATAAAAAAATTATAAAATAAATAATAATTGGAAATTAAACAAAACTCACCTGTACAATTTTGGTGCAAATAAATTACGTATTTGAACTGAATGAAAATGAAAGCATTTTATATAACCATTTGTATAATTTACACAAAGGAGTTGACACAATGTGGTATTGGCAAAATGATAATGGGTCAATGTCACAGAAGAGGATCCAGGAATAAATAAATATATATATACACACACACAGACACACATACACACACATATACACATACATGTATTTATATATATAGTTGTTAATTTTTGAAAAATTTGCAAAGGAAATTCAATGGTTAAAATATATAGTTTTCAACAGTTGTAGTATTACAACAACTGGGTCTACATATAGAAAAAAACCCTTATCTAATTATATACACAAAATTTAATTCTAAATGACTAAAACATCAAAATATAGAAGTTTCTAAAGGTGAACATTATAAAACTTCTAAAAGAAAATACAGGAGACAAATTTTTGTGACTTTGAAGTACAAGAAAGATTTTTTAGGTTATAAAAGTCATGACACATAAATTAAAAATACTGACACATTGTACTTCATCAAAATTAAAACATGTGCTCTTCAAAAGACTTCATTTAGAAAGTGTACAGTTTACAACAATTTGTTAAATTTTACTCTTACGTTTTATACAATCTTTTATATTACATTTCCAAAAACTAGAATTTAAGGGGCAATTTTTATTTTATCTTCTATAGTTATTTAATATTCATCTGAAACACATGTAAAAATCATAATGTGTGCTAATTCTGTATCTTATACATGTTTGTGTTTACATTATCACCAATGTCTCTGATAATCTTGAAATTTTTCATAGTCAAAATATATATAAAAATGATGTAGTAACATGATGAATTCCATGGGATGTTATTTATTAAAAAATATAGTATTTAAAATTATGTCTATACTGTTATTGCCAGTTGCATTTAAAAAAGTCATATATAAAAATATCTAAAAAGGAAAATACTATCAGTTTATTTTTTTTATGATGGTAGAAAACTGGGTATTTTTTTCTTTTAAAAGTTGGTTATTTTTAGACAAATTTATTGAAGTATAATTTATATTCCATGCCATTACTCCATTTTAAGTGAACAATTAAATGATTATTAGTAAATTTACCAAGTTGTGCAGCTATTCACGTAAATCAGTTTTAGAAGATTTCCTTCCCCCTATTCAGACCCCTACTTCCCATCCCCAACTATATTTCAAGCATACTCCTCCCCTTCACAATGCTCACCACATCCCTCAGATGTGGTTAATCTTTTTTCTACTATGGTTCATGTTATTACTATACAGTACATTTGATATATTCAGAAAAATAATCTAATGAGCATAATAATCATGATATTTCAGCTCTCCTCAGAGTAGTGGCCCACCTTTAAGAGAACAAGCCCCGTGCATGTTAGAGCTGGTTGTCTTAAAGTTCGGAAGTAATGGCCTTTCTCCTGGGTCTAGGCAGATAAACAAGAAACTCATGTAAGCATAGAACAACTCAAGCTAAGGACTTGCTTTCATCAGCAGGTTTGCATGTTGCTAACCATTGATTAATTCAGTATTTGCTAGTGGCAGAGGGTGAGCATCATTAAATTCTTTTTTATGCCTTATGCAGATGGCTTTAAATCAACAGCTAGTGGGCCTCATATTTATGTTTGAGTGGCAGCTTGTCATTTGTTTTCAATACTATTCTCATATTCTTTTTTATTAAGGAAGTGTCAATTCATAAAATACAAAGATGAAAATCTACCTAAAATTTTGATTACAATATTCACTAAAGATTCCAGATTTAAACAAAACATTAACTAAAAAAAGAAAAAAGAAAACTGTGATGAAATAACTATAAGAAGCTTCATTCACTCAAATTAGATTATATTACTACAAAACATAATTTTGGGTTACAAACTAACACCTAAAAACTGGTCTAACAGGGAAATTTTATCTAATGTAACACAAGACTTTTTAAGTACTAGCTATTCAGCAGCCACGGTGGCAAGAGAGGCACAGTGCATGCAGACTTTCAGAGAGGACAAGGAAATGAATCCCTCCCTTGGAACACATTCAAACACTTGCTTTCTTTGTAGTCTGTGATGTTTTCCTATTGAAAATGCCAAACCCAAGGTCAAGTAGCCCATGTGACTTCCCCAAAGTGAAATTCAACTCAGCCCAACTTAGTTTCAGGAACATGTCCATGTGACTTGTATGTTACTTGCTGTGCTCATGCATAAAAGACACCAAAATCATGTGTCTTTTTTGAAATCAACAGCTCTCTGAGGAAAAACCAGGGGCCAATGTCTATTACTAAAACCAGTTTATTTTATTTATTGAAAAACCGTGTGACTTTTGAGACAATGGGCTTCTCTAAAGAGAAAGGAAATAAAAGAGTCCATTGCACTAGGTTATTAATTAAAAATAAACAGGGAGATTGCTCTTCTGGTAAGATGGAATAGACACACTTTTTCCTATTCCTCCCACTATACACAACCATGACAAACATGATGAAGGCTCTGAAAGATGGAGAGAAAAGCTAGATTGGCAGGGACCTTAGAACCCAGAGAACAATATGGTGGCAAGCATTCTGGGTTTTCTTTTTGCCTCATATATCCCAGAATTAGAGCTAAAGAAACCAGCAACCAGAATATGCCAGCAGGTTCAAATAGGAAGGAAGGAAGGAAGGAAAGAAGGAAGGAAGGAAGGAAGGAAGGAAGGAAGGAAGGAAGGAAGGAAGGAAGGAAGGAAGGAAGGAAGGAAGGAAGGAGAGAAAAGAAAAAGTTTGCCTTCTCTAATTTGCAAGTACACCATGAAAGACAAAAAACTTTGAGGTAATAACCACTCTACTCTAGCCAACACCATGCAAAAAAATGGGGTTTCACAAAGTCCCCCACTATGGGGGCTGCACTATGCCAGCAAAGTCCAAGTTAGAAGACTAGACTTCTTCCCTCTGGACACTGTAATGAGAGACTACTACTCCTCTTCCCTCACCAGAGTGGTGTCAAAGATAAGAGAGTACTTTCATGCCTGATGGGTGGTAATGATCCAACAATCCTCACTGACATGTTGATGGTGACCATGTGGGGAGCTTGGACTTCCACCACCACCCAGTAGTCATGAGATTTCCCTTAACTTCTCTGCTAAAGTGGTGTGTAAGGGGGCCAAATGGAGCCCAGACTTTTACTACCATCCAGCTATAAGACAAATCATCAGCAACACCCACCCATGCCCCATCTCAGAAGGAAGCCAAGATAAAATCACTAACAAGGCACCTGTAGCCAGTGATGTATCAGTAGAGAACTAGTGGAGACCTGGCATTCCCACCCCTAGTCAGCTTCAGTAAGGGTCCCCTAGTTGGATATCAACAGAGGAAAAATGGGCAACCTAGACTTCCATCCCCACTTGGCAATAACAAATGAAAATTTTATCCATTTTGAAAACAAAAATGGATAGAACTAAAAATAGAAATAAATAAATCAACAATTAGAGCTGGAGACCACACCACTTCTTTCTCAAAAATTGATGGCACTAAATAGAAAATTAGTAATGACACAAAAGAACTCAACAACCCCCTCAACCATGAGAATTGAAATGTCACATAGTAGAATACACATTATTCTCAATTTCCCAAGGAACATGTACCAAGGTAGAGCACATCACAATCTTAATATGTCATAAAGATCATAAAAAAATCAACAAATTTAAAAGAATTGAAATCATGCAGAGTATGATCTCTAATCAGAGTGCATCAAACTAGAAATCAGCAACAACAAATAGAAAAATCTGCAAACACTTAGAAACTAAACAACATACTTCACAGTAATCCATGGGTTAACGACAGTATCAAAAGAAAACAAAACAAAACAAAATACATTGAACTGAAAGAAAATGAAAATGCAAAATATCAAAATTTGTAGGACGTGGCTAAAACAGAGCTGAGAGGGAAATTTATAGCATGGAATGCAATCATTAAAACAAAGGAAAAGCCTCAAATCAATAATCTAAGCTCTTATCTCAAGAAGCTAGAATAAGAGCAAAATAAACCCAAATCGAAGAGAAAGAATTATTTAGTAGTAACGATAAGAATAGTAATCATACAAATTGAAAATAAAAAGTAATAGGGAAAAGCTATAAAACAAAAGACTAGATCTTTTAAGAGATCAATAAAATTGATGAACCTCTAGCATAACTGATGAAGAAAAAAGGAGAAAGGAAACACATTATTAATATTAGGAATAAAACATGGGATGATTGTGCAGAAACCCAAAGGATAGAAGGAATATGAAAAACTCTACAAATATAAATTTGACAACTTAGATGAAATGACCCAATTTTGCAGAATACACATGCACATACACACTCATAGACACACACTGTCATGACTTCCATTCATGTTAATGCTGGCTTACCATCCATCTTTTTTGTCTTGTCCTTGTTTGGTCACACTTGACATACATATTTTGAGGCCATCTCTATCAGTTCCTATTTTCATGTTCTAGATAAATAAGGTCCTATACTCTGAACCACTTGGCCACTTTACTTCTGCTTTAAGCCTGGTGAACCCTACAATGTTAACACTCAAGCTTCTATGCTTAGCCTCATGGTTCCTTCAAATTAACCAATACAACCCTGTAACTGGAAAACCACATAGGTAACTACCTGGACCTCAATAAAGTTTTTGGCTCACAGAATCCTGTCTCTGTCTCTGTCTCTGTCTCTGTCTCTCTCTCTCTGTCTCTCTCTCTCTCTCCCTGCCCCGTTTGGATGAGCAGATCCCAGATGGCTCTCTACGTTCTGTTGGCTGTTGTCCCTGAGAGGCAAGTTGCTCTCCTCTGTGGGATCTGGGAATCGTAAGCTTAATCTTTTCACTGTTCTGGTCTGAGTATCCCTTACTGTGCCACATCTGATTGCACCAAACCTAACATAAGCACCTCACTTAGAAAATTATAACACAATCCACACACATATACACAATAAGGTGACTTACCTAATATAATATTATATTAGCTAATATAATACAATATTACCTTGAATAAACCCATAACTATTAAAAAATTAAATTTGCAATTTAAAACTCTCAAAAAAGAAATCCCCAAGCCCAAACGGCTTCATTAGTGACTACTAGGAAGCACTTAAAGAAAAATTAATAATTATATCAATATCTCCAATAAAACATAAGAAGATGGCTGGAACAGTGGCTCACCCCTGTCATCCTAGCTCTCTGGGAGGCCAAGGCAGGCAGATTGTTCGAGCTCAGGAGTTCAAGACCAGCTTGAGCAAGAGTGAGATTCCCATCTCTACCAAAAAAAAAAAAAAAATAGAAAAAAATTAGCCGGGCATGGTGGCACATGCTTGTAGTTCCAGCTACTTGGGAGGCTGAGGCAGGAGGATTGCTTGAGCTCAGGAGTTTGAGGTTGCTGTGAGCTAGGCTGATGCCACCGCACTCTAGTCCAGGCAACAGAATGAGACTCTGTCTCAAAAAAAAAAAAAAAGAGTGGAGAGGAAGTCAGCATCTCTGAAAAGTTAGGCACAGATGAAAGACAAGGATTTTATATGGTGAGTTATGAGGTTTGAACAGAAGTCCATGGGGGAGCCAGGCTAGGGATTTTTAAGAAGAGGAATGACTTGGGCA
>CAUYRT010012647.1:0-19396 GCA_963574885.1 Lepilemur ruficaudatus
AATGCCAGAGCCGCCGTGCGGCTGGCCTGCGTGCCTCCGCGTCCTTTTCTTTGCTGCCCGTGTTCTTCTTTCGCGGGAGGGACCTGTGGGCCTTCGGGCTAGGAGTGGAGGTGGAGGTGCGGCCGTGGGAGGGGGAAGTCGGGGACCCGGGAGGGCTGCGGCCGGGCCTCACGCGTCTTCGCCGCAGCACCAGAACGGGATGTACGGGCTGCACCAGGACGTGCACCACTTCAGCTCCTTCGACAAGGTGCGGAGCCTGCCGCAGCTGCTCAGTCAAGCCGGCGTGCGCACAGGTGAGGCACTTTGAGCCGCGTGCGGGGTGCAGGGTGAGACGAGGGGTTGAGGCCACGGCCTGGGAGGCCAGGTGCCTTGTCTCAAGCCGCCCTCAGCCCACAAATTGCCCACCCAGAGCGCTGGTCGCGAAGGACTGGGCCTGGGCTCCCTGGCCGGGCTGTGAATCCAGGAGAGCCGAGGGCCTGGGCGCTGCGGGGGGTGGGCGGAGAAGGGAACAGAGGGAGTGGGAGACCGAGGGGCATCATCTACCCCGCGCAGGCATCATCGGGAAGAAGCACGTGGGGCCGGAGGCCGTGTATCCCTTCGACTTCGCCTACACGGAGGAGAACGGCTCCGTCCTCCAGGTGGGGCGGAACATCACTCGGATTAAGCTGCTAGTCCGGAAGTTCCTGCAGACCCAGGACGACAGGTACACGTCAGGGCCCCTGCCCCTGCCCCTCACTCACAGCCAGGCCTCCCTGCCGTTAGCCCGAGGCGCGTGTCCCAGAGTCTTCAGTTGGGATTCGTGGTGGGGGAGACAGACAGGGTAGGGGAGAAGGTTCCAGATACACAAGGAAGAAGGGATATGGGAAACAGGCTGTGAGGGCCACAGGGAAATGTTCGGATATAGGGGAGTGAGCAAAGCCAGGAGGGGTGTCTCTGCCTAAAGCCGGGGCTTCCTGGGTGGAGAGTCAAGGTACTGCCCAGGTGTGTGTGGGCCCCTTGATGTGATGTAAAGCCCCTCCCCCCGCGTGCAGGCCCTTCTTCCTCTACGTCGCCTTCCACGACCCCCACCGCTGCGGGCACTCCCAGCCCCAGTATGGAGCCTTCTGTGAGAAGTTTGGCAATGGGGAGAGCGGCATGGGGAGCATCCCAGACTGGACCCCCCAGACCTACAGCCCCCAAGACGTGCTGGTAGGAGGGCCCTCGCCGTGTTTCCCAGGCGCCCACCAGCCCTAAGCCCAGGCACCTGCCCCTGCTGCGGGCTTGGGAGGGGAGGTCAGCATGCAAGAAGAGACCCTCTGGCTGAATTGGGCCCAGGCCCCCATCTTTGGAGCCCCAGACAACCCCAGAGGTATGGGGTGATGCGGCCAACGGGAGTTGTTCTGGGCTGACCATTCGCAGGAAGAAGGTTCTGGGCCCTGGGGGGAAGGTTAGCATCTCCACTCCCTCCCCCACATACCTGTTCCAAGCTTGGCTCCGCATCCCAGGTGCCGTACTTCGTCCCTGACACCCCAGCGGCCCGAGCCGACCTGGCAGCTCAGTACACCACCATCGGCCGGATGGACCAAGGTGGGCTCACGGGCTGGGTGGGGGTGTGCCAAGGCTTCTGTCCACCATCCTGGGCTGGGCGCCTCTCAGCCGGTCGGGCTCAGCCTGGGCAGTCCCACTGGCAGCACAGTGTGATCAGGTCTTGCTGTGCAAGGCCTGAGGCGGGGCTGGGCTGGGCAGAGACCACATCCAGAGAAGGAGCTGGGCGTGGGCTGGACTTGGGCAGCCCCATCCTGGGGGTGGTGTCAAGACTCACTCCCCGGCTGCCCTGATGCGGAACTGCTCCTGGGCCAGCTCCTTTGGCTGTCCGGAGGTTGGGCAAACACACCAAATACTTTTCTAGCAATGGGATCTGGATCAGATTTGGGGTTTTGGAGTTCCCTAGGTTATGCAATCTAGAACTCGGCAGGGGTTGTTAGTGTTTTGTGGCTGCTGTAACAAAGAACCATAAACTGGGTTTATGGCTTAAACCATAAACTGGCTTAAAACTACAGAGGTTTGGGCTGAGTGCGGTAGCTCACGCCTGTAATCCTAGCTCTCTGGGAGGCTGACGCAGGAGGATTGCTTGAGGCCAGGAGTTCGAGACCAGCCTGAGCAAAAGCGAGACCCCATCTCTGCTAAAAACAGAAAAAGTAGCCGGGCATGGTGGCCACACCTGTAGTTCCAGCTATTCAGGAGGCTGAGACAGGAGGATCACTTGAGCCCAGGAGTTGGAGGTTGCAGTGAGCTGTGATGATATCACTGCCCTCTACCCTGGGGGATAGAGCGAGACTCTATCTCGAAAAAAAGAAAGAAAAAACTATAGAAATTTGTTCACTCACCGTTCTGGCGGCCAGAAGTCTGAAATCAAGGTGTCAGCAGGGCTGTCCCCCTGAAGGCCTAGGGGAGGGCCCCACCTTCCCTCTCCTAGCTTCTGGGCGGGTGCTGGGCGAGGGGCCCAGCTGGTGGGAGGACCTGCAGGGTGTGTTAGGGGCCAGCAGCCGCGTGAGGAGGTGGTGAGTCTGCACACGTTCCCGTGCCCCCCCCAACCCCGTTGTGTCTGTGGCTGAGCCCTGCTCTCCCACCCCGTCCCGCAGGAGTCGGACTCGTGCTCCAGGAGCTGCGTGGAGCGGGTGTCCTGAACGACACCCTGGTGATCTTCACGTCTGACAATGGAATCCCCTTCCCCAGCGGCAGGACCAACCTGTACTGGCCGGGCACTGCCGAACCTTTGCTGGTGTCTTCCCCGGAGCACCCAAAACGCTGGGGCCAGGTCAGCGAGGCCTACGTGAGCCTCCTAGGTACGGCTATGTCTTTCTCATGCAGGGGAGGGGGCGGAAGTGAACTTTTGACGGGGCCACCTCGCAGCAGACATTGCTCTGCACCCGTTACCAAATGTGGTTCTCACACCACCTGGGTGAGGACGGGATAGACGCTCCCATCCTACAGGTGGAAAGGATGAGGTTCAGAGGTGAAACAAGCTGCCCAGGGCCACACAGGTGTCGGTACCAGCTAGGATTCTAGCTGGGGTCTCACGGTCTCACTGCTCTCCAAACCGTGGCCTTTTCTAGTAGACCCCACGTGAGCACCAGGGGCACTGCAATGCTTGTTAGTACCCACATGGCACCCCCAGAGTGAGTAGGTGGGCCTGGAGTGGGTCTCAAGAATTTGCATGACTAGTTCCCAGGTGACAGGATACTGGGGCCCCAGGGACCCTCTCTGAGAATCGCTGCTCCCTATAGCACCTGCCTGGGGACCTGGGCACCTCAGGTCCACAGAGACCTGGGGATGTCTAGTCCCCCATTATAGACAAGCCTGCAGGTGTGGGAAGACTGTGAGGGGTTTGGGGTAAGCCCCTTGGCCCAGGGCAGAAGCCACCACACCTGCCCACTGCCCGGCAGGGTCACCACGCAGGGCCACCATGCAGGGTGGGCCACCAGGCAGTGCCACCAGGCAGGCCGGGCTAAGGGCAGCAATGCACTCGGGTCCCTGTAGCTCAGGACCCACATTTCTCTCTTTGGCCCCCTACCATGAGCCGAGAGTGCTGTGGCCACAGCACAGAGCAGGAATAGATGAGGCCTCCCTACATAGGGCATTTCCTTTCTGGTCTATAGGGTTGTAGAAGGGTCCTAAATGCCACCAAGTCAGGGCCTCTTGCTATACCTTTTAACTGTGGGAGGTGCCAAAGCCCCGCCTCCCTGTTGACCTCACAAGGTGGCCACCAGCGTCCTGGAGTGGCTCAGGCTCCTGGGCCCTGGGGCCGCTGCATTGACACGACGCTTGCTCTGCAGACCTCGCGCCCACCGTCTTGGATTGGTTCTCCGTCCCCTACCCCAGCTACGCCATCTTTGGCTCGAAGACCGTCCGGCTCACTGGCCGGTCCCTCCTACCTGCGCTGGAGGTCGAGCCCCTTTGGACCACCGTCTTCGGCAGCCAGAGCCACCACGAGGTCACCATGTCCTACCCCATGCGCTCCGTGCACCACCGGAACTTCCGACTCGTGCACAACCTCAGCTTCCGGATGCCCTTCCCCATCGACCAGGACTTCTACGTCTCGCCCACCTTCCAGGACCTCCTGAACCGCACCACGGCCGGGCAGCCCACGGGCTGGTACAAAGACCTGCACCACTACTACTACCGGGCGCGGTGGGAGCTCTATGACCAGAGCCGGGACCCCCATGAGACCCAGAACCTGGCTGGCGACCCGCGCTTCGCCCAGGTGCTCGAAACGCTTCAGGCCCAGCTGGCCAAGTGGCAGTGGGAGACCCAGGACCCTTGGGTGTGCGCCCCTGATGGCGTCCTGGAGGAGAAGCTCTCCCCCCAGTGCCGGCCCCTCCACAACGAGCTGTGACAGTTCCCAGAGGCACCTACCCTCCCTGTCCCAGACATGTTCCTGCCGTTGGCCAGCTGGCCTTCTCAACTGGTGGTGGAGGGGACCAGCCCAGGGACAGTGACGCTGGCCCTTCAGAGATGCCAGTGTCATTCCTGCCCCTGCCTGGAGGGAAGACCAGGCATGTGCACCAGCCCTTCCCCCCAGGAGTGCTGCCACCATAGTAGGGGACACCACTGTCGTTGTGTCTGAGCTGTGTCCTGGCACAGGAATTCTACGGGGCCCCTGGGGACATAGTGGGGTACGACGACGAGGGAGTCTGTTTTCTAGGTTGGTTTGGGGACCTGCAGGTGGAGGGACTTGAAACCATCTTCAGTCTTCGGAGTCCTTCCCCTGTGAGCACGTGGGGGCTTCTGTGCCACAAGGGTGTGGGTGGCCGGTGGGTCCAAACCACACTCTACATGGCAGAGTGGCATCTGGCTCTTACCAAGCCGTGGTCCAGAGGAAGCCTGGGAGCAACCTGGGGTTGTTTTCTGCTTCCTTTGCTTTGCCCCAGGGTCAGGTACGGCCCAGGAGGGTGTCTGCTGACAGGCAGCTCCCTACTGAGCCTGAGCCTGTTCCGTCTTTCTGGGCAAACTTGACTTTCCAAGTGTGTCCAAAGACGAAGATATGCAGTGCCCTCGTCTTCAGGCTTGGGTTGGTTCTCCTTGGATGGCACCAGCGTGGCGTGGAGAATGTGCCGGGCCTGCCCTGCCCCCACCGTCCATGCGAGCAGCAGCAGCTCCGCCTTTCAGGTTTCCCAGGCCAGAGCTCCCCTCCCCTCCCCTGCCATCGACTCCATCCTGGGGGTGGGGAGGAAGCCACAGAGTATTGTAAAAGCCTTTTGTTTAGTAAAATATACAGAAGTTCGTTTTCTGAGCGGTTTATGATAACACCAACCTGAGTCCTAGAATAACGCCCTGATTCTGGGACCTGGCTGTCAAAATGACATTCAGTTTGGGACAATTCTGGGGGCAGGAGGCAAGGCCAGGATGTCAGGGGATCTGCCCAAGCCGTGCCTGTGTGGCTCCCGAGCCCTGGAGGTGGAGGGAAGATGTTTGGCCCCATAAAGGGGCTGGGGCACGATGCCAGGTTGGGGGGAGGCAGCTCCCGGGCTCAGGAAGAGTCCTGGGCCTGTCCCCAGGGGTCTGCACCAGGCTTCTTCAGGACACCTCCAGACATGGAGGCCACCAGGCACAGACCCACTGAAAATACTGTTTCCATCACCTGGAAGCTTTATTTACAGGTAAACACACTGGTCTCTTTGAACTGGAGTTACGGAGGCGTCCCTAGGCATCGAACCCCAGAAGAGTGAGTGAGGGCACACGGGGTTTGTGCCGCTGCTCTGAGCAGGGCAGCAGCCACCTTGTGGGGCGACAGGCTCCCACCCTGTTGCCTCAGTGGGTTTGGAATGAGCCCTTGGACACACTGAAGCGTGAAAGTGCAGCCTCCCTGCGTTCAGACCGGGCAGTCTGCAGAAAGGAGGTTTTCTGGAGGGTCTGGGGCCTCCAGTTCTGGGGAGGGTGTGGGAAGACCCCCGCCCACTGCAGAAACGTTCTCGGAGTCTCCGGTTCAGACCATGCCAAGCCCTGGGGAAGGGTGGAGATGGTTTCCACAGAAAGGTGAGCACATCCAGGTGGCCCCACTGTTTACAACCTGCACATGGCGAGGGTTCAAGGCTAGACCCTGGCCAGAGAGGGGAGAGCTGGCCTCGTGTGCTGGGCACCCCATAGCCCAAGAGGCCCTGAGCTCAAAGCACAGGACTGCATTAACAGGTGTGCGAAGGTCCCCATAGCCCCGGGAGGGGACACGGGGGTGTTAGGGGGGACTCTGCTCTGCCCACACCACCTTCTTCTGCTCGTCCGCGATGGCCAGGCGGACGCAGCCGAGCAGGCTGTCCAGGTCGCTCCAGCCATCAGGAGCCACGCTGCTGTACAGACAGGGCGCTCTGTCCAGCTCTGCCTCCTCCTGCCGGGCCGCCTCCAGGAGCTGCTCCTCCGCGGCGCCCAGCCGCTGCAGGCCCTTCCTGCGAGGGCTGGAGATGATGGGGCAGGCTCAGGGGAGCGATGACATTTGGAACCTGCCCAAATGCCCCAACCTTGTAAAGCAGACAGGACCTGGGCCCCGAGTGACATTTCACAGGTGGGGGCAAGGTTGTCCGGAATGCAACCTCAGTTCTCGGAGTGTAAAGGGGTCTGTCCCCTGCCACAGACCAAGTGATGGTTTCCAGCAGTTTGGGTTCTCAGCCGACGGGTTGGATCGTGTCAACCGCACGAGCCCCAGTGGGGCTGACGCAGGTGGCAGCCACCCCCCCACCCCCCAGGGCGAGGGCAGCTGGACAGTGTTTGGAAACTGCCCCATCTGCACTCCCAGTTCCTGGAAGTCTGCAGGGTGCTCAGAGGCCCATGCCGTGGGCTCTGGGGAGCTCAGGCCTGTCTAGACCCCTCCCCGGCCCCAGCCTGCACCTACTTGAGTTTCTTCGCCGCCTTCTCGTTGACAGGGACGTGGACGACGATGGGGAAGATCTCCATCCTCTGCAGGGCACGGATGCTGTCCAGCTGGACGTCCAGGAGGGCGTGGGTGTTCTTGGGGAGAGGAGAAGTGAGTCAGGACCAGGAGCTTCGGAGGCAGCGAAAGGAACCCCACCTGGGGCTGGAGTGTCCCTGGGGTGGGGGTGGAGAGGACGGCCGGGCAGGACTGGGTCTTAGAGGAGACGGGGAGGAGGGTTTGCTGCTTGCTACATGGGGGGTGCTGGATGTGCCATCCTCAGGGTGTCCAGCCATTAGATTTTCACCTGGAAAATCTAGAAATTGCCGCTGCTACGCTGAGGCAGCCTTTGCACGGAGCCCCCTCGACCTCTGTGAGCGGGTGGGCAGGTCGGGGCTGGCCTGGCCCGCGTGGGTGGGAAGATGTGCAGTGGCCAGCGGGCGCCTCCAGACCTGGAGAGGCGGGCATCTGCGTTTTATTCACTCGCTGCCAAATATCTGCTAAATGTCTCCTGCACTGAGGAAGCTGCAGCTTCAGGAGTTTGAAGGCTCGCCCGTGATCTCGTGGATCTTACTGACTGGCCCAGGCAAGGTGTAGACCCCGCTGAGCACCGGGCTGGGCGTCCGTCCCTCAGGCCTCGGGTCAGTTCTTCCCCATCACCATCCTGCACACAGGGGTGTCCCCGAATCCTCCCTCGCCCCACGGCAGGAGCGGCCACCCCCAGAGCAGCTCCAGGCCCCGCCCTTCACCTTTTCCATGAGGGACTCTATGGCGTGGCGGGTCACCCAGCAGTGGCCACGGGACACCTCCCCCTCCTGGACGATGTCCCCTCTCTGGCTCCAGGCGTCATACTCCTCTTGGCTCAAGTACTCTGGAGGTGACATCAGATGGGGGGGGGTCACACAGCCAGCTACATGGGGTTCCTGAAGTGGCTCCCTGCTGAGCACCCCACCCCATGAGCTACCCAGCTCTGGGAGAAGCTCTTCCAAGGGCATCCACTTTATAACCCTGACCCTGCTCTTCCCACTGGGAGGGGTCTGTGCCCTGCACATCCACGTGGAACCATCCAGACGTGGCAGGCGCTCGGTCAGCATCAGGGTGTGGATGGGGGAGTGGGGGGAGGATGGATGGATGTGCCTAAGCAACACCCCCCCACTTCACCAAGCTCCAAACTTGCACGTCCGACGTCTCACACCTAGAAATCTCGTGACCCTTCAATCAGTTGTCACAGCCGGGGGAGGGGGGGGCTATGACATCTAGTCGCCTGAGGCCAGGACACTCAACCTCCTATAGTGCTCAGAACAGCCCCTACAACAGAGTGACCCGGCCGAGGTCTGTCACGGTGCCGGAGTTGAGAGCCTTGCTCTAAATAAACCTGCTTTTCTTTCTTCCTGAACATCTTCCCCTGGTGCGGACCAGCCGGGCCCCACAGTCAGAACTGCACGTGCCTCCTGGCCTGCTCCCTGCTCCTGAGATGGTCCTGCGACTCCAGCCCGCATGCGGAGGGGTTTGCGCCTTCCTCCCCGTTGCTGCTCTGTCAGGGCCCGGTGACGTGGTACATCTCCCAGCCCCCAGCTAAGCGCTTCTCTGATCCATCGTCCACTCTGCTTTCCAGACGGGTGTTCAAAGATCAAGCCTGACCACGTCTCCTGGCTCTGAAAACCTCGCAAGCTCTCCCTGTGCGTCATATACGAGCACACGTCCGGCCTGCCGCCTCCCCAGCCTCGCCCGGTCCCGTGTGGCGTGGCCCTTCCTGCTGCCTGTGCCATCAGCCCCCCGCCCCCTGCCTCACTCTGCTCACGAACTCCCCCCAAGGCCAAAGAATCTGCCACTTCCTCTCAGGGCTGTACCTGCTTCCATGTTGGCCCATCCCACCGGCCTGCCTGTCCCAGGTGTCTGTCCCTACAGCAGAATAGACCCTTGAGGGCCCCTCAGCATCTCCAGCTCCCACATGGAGCCTGGCACACAGTGGGTGCTTACTAGAGAAGCCACACTGCTTCCTTGTCTCCTCTGTGAACTTCAAGAGAGTAGCACAGGGCTCATCACCCCCACCTTGTGACCCAGCACCACTTGACCGACAGGGAGCCACCTTGTCTGCTGAGCGGGGCGCTGGCTGCCTCCTGGGGGTCCAGGACAGCGACTGAGCGGCTTTTAGCAGGGGGATGGTGCCCCTCAGCCGCACCACCTGTAGGTAGGAGCCTGATTGCCAGCAGGAACTGTGCTGGGAGGAACAGTGTCCACGCAAAGCCTCAGAACCGGACCATGTTTGGACATGTGGTCCTTTCAGGTGTAATTAGTTAAGATGAGGTCACACTGGATGAGGGTGGCCCTAAATGCAATGGCTGGTGTTCTTGAGAGAAGGCAGAGAGAGACACACAGAACGGAAAAGGCCACGACCACAGAAGCTGAGGACAGAGGAACAGCAAGGGTGGCCGAGGCAGCCGGCGGCTGCAAGAGGTGGGATGGGACCATCCCCTGGAGCACGTCCCTGCTGTCACCTTGGTCGTGGACTTCTGCCCTCCAGCACCGAGAGGACAATGATCGTGCTATTTTGACCCTCCCTGTTTGTGGTGATTTGTTAAAGGATTCCTCGGAGATTCCTACAGCAACCTTCCCGCTGCTCTCTTGGGCTCTGCCAGAGCCCCATGGCCAGGCAGGACCCCCAGGGGCATACCTGCTGAGCACTTCTTAAACCCCTGGAGGAGGCTCAGCTTCTCGCTCAGCATCCTCCCAACCACCCTGGGCACGAAGAGCACGGGTCGGGGCCGCGCGGGCCGGTGGGGCTGCACCAGGCTGTAGGGCACCAGCGTGACGCAGCTCTCGGCCCAGAAGCACACAGCGGCGGCGTCTGTGAAGGAGAAGGAGGAGAGGGGCCTGTCAGGGGCCGCCCTGCTCTGCTCCCTGCTGCAGGCCCACACAGCACCCAGCCTGACCCATGGCACACGCCTGGCTGTGACACCATTAACTACGTGTTCTGCAGCCACTGGCTGAGTGGTTCCCTTGCACCTGTAGCTGAAACAGCTTCGAAGGCTGTAATTCAGTCCCCCAAGCAGGAGGGAGGAAGCCAGGGTTTCTTCCTTCCTCCACCCTCCTCCTCAGCCCATCCCCCAGGGCACGGGTCCCAACAGTCCTTCTATCCTGGGCTATTGTCAATAGCCACCTTATACACCCAGAAAACTTTTCTAGAAGATGACAAACTGAGAACGAGTCGCTCACTCTGCATCCACCTCTGCTCGTCCTCACGGTGCAGTGCTACCTGTCGGGGGGTGACCTCCCACACACGCTGTCACTCGGTGGCCGTCTGTGGGATCCACTGGTTTGTATAATGTTGGGCATTTGGGTAGTTTTCAAGATTTTACTCTTCCAAAAAGACTGCTGTCAACACAATTGTACCAGGGCTTCTGGACTACCTTTTGGGCAGATTACAGAAGTGGGAGCATCGGTTTACAGGACGCTAAAGATGTGTAGCTCAAGTCCTCTCCGGAAGGACACAGAGACTCCATTCGTGGTTCTTAAAAAACAGATCCTGGCTGAAATGAGTGGCATCCCCCAACTAAGCTGACCAACCAGCAGCCCCTCGCCCGCACGAGTGGAGCCAGCCAGCCCCTGTGCCCGCTCCCCCAGCCTCACCTTCCACCCTGCTGGGGGCCGACTGGCCCCTGTCAAAGGATGAATGCAGAGGGCTGGCCTGGGCCTTGTCCATGCTGACGATGCGGACCAGCTTCTGTGGTCCCCCAGCACACTGCTGGGGACAGGAGGGGCAATGAGGAATTGAAGCCATCAACACGGGGTCTGGGGCCCAGCACCCCCACCCTGCCCTGGTGCCCCACCCATGAGCAAATCCAGTGTGGTCCCTGGACCGTCAGACTGTGCCCTCCAGCAGCCAGGATGCTCAGAGGTAGGAGGCAGGAGAGGGTCCTCATGCAGGCAGTCCCCAAGCAGGGCTCTGCAGTGGGGAGCAGGGGCCCCCCCAGCCTCGCCCTGCCATGATCCAGGGGAGACCTGTCCCAGCAGGTTGCTCGGGGACAGGCGGGTGCTCAGCAACCTGCAAAGTGTTCTGCATCTGGAGAACACAACGGGGCCCAATCCAGAGGGATGCGAATTTGGGAAGATGAGCAGCAGCAGGTGGCCTGGGTGTGGGTGCAGAGAGGAGCAGTATGTCCAAGAGCCACAGGCTGGGTGGGGGGCGCAGACCCCAGGAAGGTTTGGAGGGGCTCCAGGGGAGTTGGGCAGGCCAACCCCCTGGGATCAGCCCACACTCTCCACTCACCATCCCCACCAGCAATCACCCCTCTTCCAGCCCACCCCAGGTGGGGCTCACCTTACGGGTGGCGGTGCACTGCTGGGTCATGTCCTGGATGAGTGTGATGAGCCGCTGCTGAGCCCTGCACAGATGGGAGGGGCCCTGACCCAGCTGCCGAGCTGCCTCCTGCCCAGGGCCGCAGACGCCCCCAGGGCTCGAAAAAGACTCCAAAGCCTCAGCCCACCCCAGAGATGCTGGGTCCGTTGCCCCGGGTGGGGCCCAGGGCTCACTAAGGAGCAGCTGGGGTGCTAGAACCCGTGCCTTCCGTGCATGTGAACCTTGGAGGTCCCCATAGGTTGGTCTAGAACAATGGTTTTCAGCACGGAGGGGGCACTGCTGTTCCCCGGGAGGGTGGCCAACTGTCCCAGTTTGCCCAGGACTGGGGGGTTTCCCTGGATAGGGGCTTTCAGTGCCAAAACCGAGAGTCCTGGGCAAACCTGAACGATTGGCCCTAACCCCAAGAGACACTTGGTGATGAGTAGAGACAGTTTTGGTTGTCACAGCTGGGGGCTTGGAGTGCTCCTGGCACCTATGGGTGGGGAGGCCAGGGATTCCACAGCACCCAGGACAGCCCCCACCGCAAAGGTGATTCTGCCCCAGGTGTCAGTAGCATCGAGACAGAGAAACCCTGGTCTAGAGTATGCTGCAGTGACCTGAGGTCCACCCATGTTCCAGAGACACAGCACCTCTCACAGGGAAACTGTCCTCACCAGTGATCTTGGGGAACCCTTCTCAGGGCGTCTCATCACCTCTACCCTCTATTCCTGGGCAGTGGGCTCTGCTGTCGGGGAGGGAATCCTCCGGAAGGCCACTGCTTCCTCCTGGGCAAAGGGGCCCTCCGTGCCAAGCCAGGCCAAGCGGTGCTACCCTGTGGGCCTCTCTGGGGACATGCCAAGGCACGACCTCTGCTCACCTTGCATAGTTGGGGATGGTGCCGTGCACTGTGGTGTCCTTCATGGTGTAGGGGCTCACGCGGTGGGCGTGCCAGCAGCCGCGGCCCTGGAACATGGTGTCGGTGACGTGCAGGACATCATTGCAACGCACCTGCAGCTCTCCCTCCGCCCTCCCCTCCATGGCCAGGTTGACCCGGATGTAGAATGAGTCCCCTGAAGTTGCCACTTTGGCCTCCAGGTCCTGGACCAGCATCTTGTAACCTGATAGCACCAGATGAGCCAGGGCTGAGCACACAGGAAGGTTCTAGAACAGGAACTTGGGAGAGAAAGGAGGCCTCTCCCCCCATCTCAGAGGCCACTCTGGCGCTGGAGTCAGTGGGTGGCAGGTTTCCAGCTGCCTTGGGGGACCCCAGGGACTTGTGGTGCAGCCTGGCTGAGGTGCATTGGGGGGACCCGGGGTGACGGAGATGGGGCTGTGTCTGTACCCTCTGTGTTGACCTTCACGGACAGGCAGCAGAAGCCGTCCACCCTCCTGAGAATCCCGACAGCCTGTTCCAGGGTGGTGTCCTCCAGGACGGCCTTGAACAGGGGCTCCGTGGCCTCGTAGTCAACCTGAGGGCAGGTCGAGGGTCAGCCTCTTTCAACCAGGGCTCTGGATACAGGAGTGCTGGGGGTGCTTGGGGAGGGTGCAGGGCACCTACGGGACCTACAGGCCCTCTTCAGCCATCTGCACACCTTGGTCACGCTCACAGCCGTTGTCTAGATGGCAGCGCGGCAGCCTCCAGCTTCAGGGGACGCATGTCACCCACACCCCCAGCCTGAGAGTCAACCCCCAACCCTTCCACTACTGAGGACGGAGTTTCTCTGCGATAGGCATATTCCTCTCTTGATAGAAAAAAAAGGATCTCCATTCTAGAACATTCTAGAGCATTCCAGCTCAGGATTTCTCGGCCTTGGGATTATTAACATCTGGGGCCAGGTTGTTCTTTGTTGTGGGGGCTGTCCTGAGCCCTGGAGGGTGCCTGGCAGCACCCCTGGTCCCCACCCCCGGGAGCCGTGGCACCCCCGCCTCAGCCCTTCCAGCTATGAGGCCCCACCCTCCAGGCTTCCGCTGTCCATGTGGTCCCTCCCTGTGTTGTTCTAAATTAAGGACAGTGGACATTTTCACACTGAGACAGAAGTTAAGATGTATTCAAAGGCCATTAGAATGGAATTGGCCCCTTAGGAGATCAGTGCTGTCTCCTGAGCGGCATAAAGAAACTTGCTTTGACCGCCGTGGGAGTTGTTAATGGGGAACCTTGAGAGGTTGGCAAGAAACGTAATGAGGGACTTTTGGGGCCATTTGGAGCGGAGGGTATGGGATGATACTTCTATTCAGAGCTCAACGTGCCAATTGTTCAAGCCCTAGGAGAACTCCCGTGCGGACAGCCTGCTCCGAGAGGGAAGCTGGAGGGGTTCACCTGCTGTTCCCACCCAAGGGCTCAGCCCCACCCTCCCTCACCGTCCTCTGCACCCACCCCAACGCCACCCCCCCATCTCTAGTCCCTCCCGGGCAACGGGTGAGCCTCCAATTTAGGATGTCTTGCACATTTCTTATTTTTTTTTTCTTTGTATTAAGAAAGCACTGTGATTTTTTTTCTCTTTTCTTAGAGACAAGGTCTTGCCGTGCTGCCCAGGCTGGAGCACAGAGGATTTCACAGGTGCCACCACAGCGCCCTGCAGCCTGGGACTCCCCGGGCTCGAGCCGGCCTCCCACCTCCGGCCTCCCGAGCCACTGGGACTACAGGCACCGCCCTGCCCAGCAGTATTGTTAAAAAGCATGAAGTTTAATATTAACAATTCTGCTTTTAGGCCACATCAAAGTCCCCCCCAGCCGCCACATATTCACTTAGTAATAATTAGTTAGGGTGTAGACTCACGTTCCTTTGTCTTCTCAGCAGTTTTGTGCATTTTACAACAAAAAAAGTTTTAGAAAATGCCCCCAAAGTTTAGAATAGTAAATTTTATATTGTGTGTATTTTACCACACAGCCCCCCAAAGTGACAATAAGATCATCACAGCAAAGAAACAAAAGCCCCCACATGAGACAGCCCTGTCAGGGGCCTTGTCCACCCTCCTGGAGGGTGTATCCCCTGCCCCGCCGCCCTGCCAGCTTCCCAGTTCCTGGGCTGCAGAAGGCCGGGTCTGGGCAGGTGGCCAGGTCTCCCCCGGACGTGGCTACCTCCCATAAATGAATGGGAAGACCAGGGGCTCGGCCCAGAGCAGCTCTGCGTCAGTCTGTGGGGTCTGAAGGCTGCCCGAGTCACCCGCCGCCCTCTGCCGACCCCCGAGGAGGGCCTTGCTCGCTCACCATCACGATCTGGGTGCCGGGGCGCAAGGCCATCTCGTCCGCCGCGGAGCCTGGGGTGACCCGGTGAATGAAGATGCCCGTGTGGTTCCCGCCAATGACGCTTATCTGCTCCAGCAGCCGGTCGCCCTGGAACGCCAGCACCGTGACCTGGCTCGGGATCCTGCGTGCTGGCCTCCGCTGCATGGGGACGCCGCTGCAGGCCGGGAGACGCCAAGCTCTCACGCTGCCCAGAGCAGGACAGCCGCAAGGCCATCTCCCTGTCTGGCCCCAGCGTTCTGGAATCCTCCTCCTGGCTCCATGGTGCCCTCCCCTTGGAAAGGCTGTTACCTCCCAACACAGTCACACTCTGCCCAGCCACCTCCAGGCCTGGTTCCCCAGTCGCCCCTCACCTTGCGGAGTCCTCGAGGCTTCCGGAGGAGAATGGCTGCAGGCTGCTTTCCCACGAGGGGAGGTCTGAGAGGAAGCGTAGAGCTATAGGCCCCGTGCGGCCAGACCTCAGGCCGCCTGCCGGTGACCGGGCTTCCACCAACCCCTGCAACCTCAGTCCCCACCTCCCCCAGCCTCAGACACCTCCTGCCCACTCTGCCCCCTTTGCTAAGGCTGAACTTTCTCCTCCTCCTCCCCTCCCTTGATGCCTCGGACTCCGATGTCATCTTCCCTAAAATCAGACGGACGGACCTCCACCTGTCGTCGTGAGATATTTGAATGAGTTGCTGGCATTTTAAAAGACAGGGGGATTTCGCCTATAATTCGGATTTCTGGCTTCACTTGAAAATCAAATCTGGTGTGAGCCTGGGTTCGAGTTTCCAAGTGGTAGCAGCACCAGTGCCGGCCAGTGGCTGCCTCCTGCTGCCCAGAAGGCGGTGGCAGGTCTCTGAGCTAGCAGTCCTAGGACTAGAGGCTCCCCAGGGTCCCCCAAACTCTGGTATTTTCAGAGCAGCTCCCCACGGACCTTGGCTGCGCTCAGGCACCGGAGCCAGCAGAGACCTGACAGATGCTGCTGCTACGGGTGGCCCGTGCCCGCTCACGGGCCCAAATCCATTCATGGTTACGTTCAAAGCCAAACGAAATTAACTATACACTCCAGGCTTATTTGAGGCCAGTTCCATTAAAAGTGTGCAAAACTGGGGCACTCTGTAGAATTTTAACAGAAGGGAAACAGAGGAATAAGCCCCCCCGTTGATGGTCTCTCGTGCAATTTGGACGTGTGTTGGGGGGACCTCTCAGTTTACCATTGCTGTAAGCAAAAAACACGAGGGTCCCAGGACCCACAGAAAGTACAAAAGCAACACCATGCGGGATGGCGTGGGGCACTCGCGCCCCCTGGTGGTGGTGGTGGGTGAGTTCCAGGCCAGGAGCTGAGCACCTACTGTGTGCAGGCCCTGGGCAGGGAGCCAGGTGTGCGGGGAGGAAATGGTAAGGAGGCTGCGGACGTGAGAGGTGGGAGGCAGCGAGGGCCCATGCGATCACAAAGTGAGGGGAAGCCACAGGAGGGGGGCCCCAGGGCCAGCACCCAGGCGGAGGGGCCCCGGCAGGCGGACATCACCCTGCGCAGTGTCAGCGCAGCTGAGCACCTAAGCCTGTGGCCCTGATCCCACTGGGAAGCCTGAGCACCCACAGGCGGGGCTGGACGTGGATGCAGGTACGACCCAGTCAACAGTGCAGCTGGGCTTCGGCTTGAGCTGCCTGGATTTCCCCAAAGGCCAAAGTCAAGGCCCAGAGCAGGGGTCAAGTTCGCTTCTATCTGCCAGTCCCCTGGAGAGAGGCTGGAGCCATCTCAGTGCTTCCTGCTGTGATGCCAAGGAAGGCGACTGCTGTGGAGCCAGGGTGGGAGACTCACCTGCCCTGTCCAGGATCTCATAGTCCAGGTCTGTGTCACTCCCCTTAGCTTCTAGGGGGTCTCCTGGGTCCACCTCTAGGATCTCTGGGCAGCCGCTGCAGAGCACAAGCAGCAGCCCATTCAAATTGCATCCCTGCTCCATCCAAGGCCCGCCCCCCAGCACTGGTCCAGCTTAGGGGCCTAGGGGCAGCAGCTGCCATGTCCAATGTCCAGATGGCCCGAGGTCTGGATTAGTGTCCCTGGTGAGCTGGCAAGAAGGACCTTGACGCTGTGCCCGCCCTACCTTAGAGACCAGGGGTCTTCTCGGAAGTCCTCGGCCGCCCGCTTGTACAGGGACTGCTGGCTGGGGGGCACCGGGCTGCTGGAGCGGAAGCTGTCCCCTAGCTCACGGCTGGACGTGGCGCTCAGGTCGGACCACAGCTGGGACTGGAGGAGGGCGGGTGGAGGTCAGCGGGGCGCGGGCGGGGACAGCCCTGCGGCCCTCCCTGCAGTCCCACTGTGCAAGAGAGTGAGCCACGGCCGGAGTGGGAGAGAGGGCGCACAGTGTGGCCACGTCCACTGAGCACCTGCCACACGCCAGGCTGTCAGCTGCTCTCCACATCCCCTATGGTGTGGTTCTCACAGTAAACCTGCAAGGGGGGCGTTGCTGCCCAATTCACACAGAAAGGAACTGAGGCCCAGAGGGGCTGTGACTGGCTGGAAGGGAGGACTCCGGTCTGGGAGAGGGGAGGCTGCCTTCAGAGCGTGCGGGATGGGGAGTGCAGCGCCGGGGCCACCAGCTGTGCGGTGCAGGTCTGAATTAGGCCCCTGCCTTCTCTTAGTAAGTGTTCCTTGAGCACCTACTACGTGCCAGGCCCTTTGAGGATGGGGCGTACACCCAAGCAAGGCGCCATCCTTGAGCTGGGTCACCAAGAAACACAGATCGGTGGGGTGCAGGAGTCACCACCAGGGTGCGGGTGACACGGGCAGGCAGGGAGGCCAAAGCGGGCTTCCTGGAGGAGCCAGGTGGAGGCAGGTGTGGGGTGGCCACGTCCCAGATAGAGAGCCAGCGTGCGGATCAGTCAGGCAGAGAGCAGGGAAGCAGGCTTGGGGCTCCCCTGGAGTAGCCAGGTTACAAAGCCCTCGAGAGGGGTGCTGGTGGGGACAGCAGGCCGCGGGCAGGGAGGTTCCAGCCCTGCACCCACAAGGCATGTTAACGGGGAGCCATGTGCACTGTAAGGAGAGCTGCGGGTACCAGCTCCGAGCCCCTGAGGTCCCTCCTCTGACACTGCCACAGGGAGACTGGGCTGGACTCGTCCTGGGGGCCACGGGGCACTGAAGGGCTGCGAACAGGGCAGAAGTGTGACCCGGTTCAGCTGGGGTGTGGCTGGCCCTGGCCCATGAAGCCCTGGCACTGGCACCGAATGTGACATTGTCCCTGCTTGTGCGTGCTCAGTGTTTGGAAGGAAGACGCCTGGCTTCCCCAGATTCCCTGAGAGGCCGGGAACAGGTGAGCGGAGCCTGCTGCTCCGAGGGATGCGGGATGGCCATGGACACTGCAGGATAACCCAGGAAGGGAACGCCCAGGCCTGCCCTGAGACAGCAATCTGGCATCCTGGGAATGTCTACGCCAGGTTGAACGGTGTCTCCTGAGAATTCAGGACCGCCTGAAACCTATGGACCTGGCTTATTTGGAAATAAGATCTTTGCAGAAGTCACGAAGCTGGGACGAAGTCAGATGGGATTAAGGTGGGTGCTACATCCCGTATGCCTGGTGTCCTTCTAAGAGGAGGACACTGGACAGAGACGCCAGGGAGAACATCACGTGAAGGGGAGGCAACCATGGATTGGTTGATGCTTGGTACTCCTGGGCTTGCAGCTGCACCCCTTCCATGGTTGCCTCCCTTCCAGCCAGTCACAGCCCCTCTGGGCCTGCACTGGGAGGGAGTCCTCTGGGAGGACGGAGTCCTCCCTTCCAGCCAGTCACAGCCCCTCTGGGCCTGCACTGTGAGCTGAAAGAGTCAAGGAAGGGTCCCCGAGAGCCTTCCAAAGAAGCCTGTCCCTGCCGGCACCTTGATTTTGACCTTTGGGCCTCCAGAACCGTGAGAGCGTCACGTCCGCTGTTTAAACTCTCAGAGTTGAATCAACCTCTTGCCCACAGGGATAAGGTGGAAAGAGACTTGCTTTGGTCTGGACAGGATGCACCTGGTCCAACCTGAGTGCAGGGCTGGGGCAGGGGGAGCAGCCCTACCTCCGTGGAGCTGAGCAGGCTGCCGTCACCGTCGTCCCGTGGGCAGATGGCGCGCATGCGCACCAACCGCTGCTTGGCCCTTGGACAGGCTTCCCTGGCCCCGGCTTCCTGCTGGGGCTGCCAAAGACAGACGGAACAGACAGGCTGTTAGCTCAGGAAAGGGTGCCCCGGATGCCTGCGGGCTTTCTGCCACCTCACCGCCACCATCCCCACCCTCCAGGTAAAACAATGAAGACCCTGCCCTCCTGGCAGGGTCCCCCTGGACCCCATTCCAGAAGCTGTCGGCCAAGCAGAGGGGAGAACCCCGCCTGACACCTGGCGCTCTTTCAGAGAATGTGCTGTCATCCGCTGGTTCTAAAAATCACGTATAGTACGCGTACAAACGCGCGCGCACACACACACACACACACTCCACGTAGAAAATCGCAGGGAAAACAGAACCAATTAGAGAAGAAAACAAAATTCACTGTCATCCCACACTCAGAATGAGCACAGTTTGCATTTTGGGGCCTGTCCCTCCCCGCCAGGGTTTTTCTACATGTCCATATGTGTGTTTTTACATAGTTGCTCTGGGCAGCTGCTCGTGGAGGAAGGGCCAGGTGAACCCTACATGGGACGGAGAGTGTCCGACTGGGCCTCTCCCAGCTGGGGCTGTGCCCGCCCATAATTTAGGGGTTTCCTGATAATTCTGGCGTTGGGAACACAACTCCCTCCGTTCCATGTGTGTCCATTGTTCAGCTCGAGGAGATTTGACTTTCAAACATTTCAGGAATGCATCATCTACAGAGACAGTTCCACACTGATCATCATTCTTTTCTTTTTTTTTTTGAGACAGAGTCTCACTCTGTTGCCCGGGCTAGAGTGAGTGCCGTGGCGTTAGCCTAGCTCACAGCAACCTCA
>CAUYRT010012649.1:0-10894 GCA_963574885.1 Lepilemur ruficaudatus
GCTGGGACTACAGGCATGCGCCACCATGCCCGGCTAATTTTTTCTATATATATTTAGTTGGACAATTAATTTCTTTCTATTATTAGTAGAGACGGGGTCTCGCTCTTGCTCAGGCTGGTTTGGAACTCCTGACCTTGAGCAATCCTCCCTCCTCGGCCTCCCAGAGTGCTAGGATTACAGGCGTGAGCCACCGCGCCCGGCCCAGACTGGGTTTTTTACTTAGCAATATGCATGTATGGTTCAGATCTGTCTTTCTGTGGCTTGATAGCCCATTACTTCTTTTTTTAAATAGACTTTATCTCTTAGAGCCGTTTATGTTCACAGCAAAATTGAGCAGAAATTACAGAGAGCTCCCATATACTCTTTTCTCCCACACATACACAACCTCCCCCATCATCGATATCCTGCGCCAGAGTGGTAGATTGTTACAATCAATGAACCTACATGAACACATCATTATTACCCAAAGTTCATAGTTTGTATTAGGGTTCATTCTCGGTGTTGTACATTCTATGGGTTTGACAAATGTATAATAACATGTATCCATAATTATAGTATCATAAAGAATAATTTCACTACCTTAAATATGCCCTGTGCTTGCCTATTCATCCCTCTCTCACCCCTAACCTCTGGCAACAACCATCTCCATAATTTTGCCTTTTTCCAGAATGTCATATAATTGGAATCATACATACAGTATGTAGTCTTTTCAGATTGGCTTCTTTCACTTAGTAATTTGCATATAAGTTTCCTCCATGTCTTTTCATGGCTTGATTATTTATTTGCAGCACTAAATAATCCATTGTCTGGATGTACCAAGTTTATTTATTCATTTACCTACTGAAGGACATCTTGGTTACTTCCAAGTTTTGACAATTATGAATAAAGTTGCTATAAACATCTATGTGCAGGGTTTTTTTTTTTTTTTTGAGACAGAGTTTCACTCTGCTGCCCGGGCTAGAGTGAGTGCCGTGGCGTCAGCCTAGCTCACAACAACCTCAAACTCCTGGGCTCAAGCGATCCTACTGCCTTAGACTCCCGAGCAGCTGGGACTACAGGCATGAGCCACCATGCCCGGCTAATTTTTTACATATATTTTTAGTTGTGCAATTAATTTCTTTCTATTTTAAGTAGAGATGGGGTCTGGCTCTTGCTCAGGCTGGTTTCAAAATCCTGACCTTGAGCGATCCACCCGCCTCGGCCTCCCAGAGTGCTAGGATTACAGGCGTGAGCCACCACGCTTGGCCTTATGTGCAGGTTTTTGTGTGGACATAAGTTTTTAACTTCTTTGGGTAAATACCAATGAACGTAATTGCTGAGTCATATGGTAAGAGCATATTTAGTTTTGGAAGAAACTGCCAAACTGTCTTCCAAAGTGGCTGTGCCATTTTACATTCCCACTAGAAATGTGTAAGAATCCCTGTTGTTCCCCCTCTTCACCAGCATTTGCTGCTGTCAGTGTTTTAGACTTTCACCATTCTAACAGGCGTGTAATGGTATCTCAATGTTGCTTTAATTTTTAATTTCCTAATGACAGACGATGTGACTATCTTTACTTTATTTTTGGAGGCAGAGTCTTGCTCTGTTGCCCGGGCTGGAGTGCCGTAGCATCAGCCTAGCTAACTGCAACCTCAAACTCCTGGGCTCAAACGATCCTCCTGCCTTAGCCTCCCAAGTAGCTGGGACTACAGGCACATACCATCACACTCGGCTAATTTCTTCTGTTTTTAGTAAAGATGGGATCTCACTCTTGCTCAGGCTGGTATCAAACTCCTGGGCTCAAGTGACCCTCCGGCCTCAGCCTCCCAGAGTGCTAGGATTACAGTCGTGAGCCACCATGCTGGCAGTGACTACCTTTTCATATGCTTATTTGCCATTTGTATATCTTCTTTGGTGAGGTGTCTGTCTGTTCAGATCTTTTGCTCACATTTTAATTTCTTCCTTACTGTTAAGTTTTAAGAGTTCTTTGTATATTTTAAATTACAGTACTATATCAGACATGTCTCTTGAAACTGTTTTCTCCCAGTCTATGACTTGTCTTCTCATTTTCTTGACAGTGTTGTTTGCAGAGTAAAAGTTTTCAATTTTAATAAAGTTCAGGTTTTCAGTCATTTTTTTTGTAAGGACTATGTCTTTTGTATCTTAAAAAATCATCACGAAACCCAAAGTAATCTAGATTTTCTCTTACATTATCTTCTAGGACCGTTATAGTTTTGCTTTTTATATTTAGATCTCTGAACCATTTTGAATCAATTTTGTGAAGGGTTTTGGGTCTGTGGGTCTGTGTCTAGATTTATTTATTTATTTTACAAGTGGATGTCTAATTATTCCAGCACCATTTGTTGAAAAGACTGTCTTTTCTTCATTGTGTTGCCATTGCTCCTTTGTCAAAGATCAGTTGGCTGTATATGCATAGGTCTATTTCTGGGCTCTCAATTTAGTTCCATTTGATCTATTTGTCTATTCTTTTACCACCACTACACTGTTTAGATTACTGTAGGTTTATAGTAATAAGTCTTGAAGTCAGGCAGTGTCAGTCCTCTGACTTTATTCTCCTCCTTCAATATTGGCTATTCTGGATCTTTAACCTTTCCATACAAATTTTAGAATCAGTTTGTCAATGTCCACAAAATAATTTGCTGGGATTTTTATTGGGATTGCATTGAATCTATAGCTGACATCATGACAATATTGAGCCTTCCTATCCATGAACATAGACTATCTCTCCCTTTAATTAGTAGCTCTTTGATTTTGTTCATTATAGTTAGGCAGTTTTCCTTATACAAATCTTGTACATATTTTGTTAGATTTAAACCTAAGTATATAATTTTTCTGGTGCTAAGGTAAATGATGTGTTTTTTATTTCAAATTCCACCTGGTATAGAGGAAATTGATTGACTATCATTGTTTATTAGCTCTAGGACTTTTTTTTGGTGATTTTAGCTTTTCTACATAGACAAACATGTCATCTGTGAACAAAGACAGTTTTATTTCTTCTTTCCCAATTTGTATACCTTTTTTTTCTTGTCTTACCACATCATCTAGGACATACAATACAATGTTGAAAATCAGTGGTGAGAGGGGACATCATTGCCTAGTTCCTGATCTTAGTGAAAAAGCTTCTAGTTTCTCACCATTAAGCATGAAGTTAGCTGTGTGTTTTTTGTAGATGTTCTTTATCAAGCTGATGAAGTTTTCCTCTATTTCTAGTTTGCTGAGAGTTTTTATCATGAATGGATGTTGGATTTTATCAAATGCTTTTTCTGTATCTATTGATTGATATGATCATGTGGCTGTCTTTTAGCCTGTTGATGTGATGAATTATATTAATTAAATTTTGAATGTTGAATGTACCTTATGTACCTGGAATAAATCCTGTTTGGTCATAGCATATAATTCCTTTGATGCATTATTTTATTTAATTTGATAGTACTTTGTTGAGTATTTTTGCATCTATGTTCATGAGAGAAATCAGCCAGTAGTTTTCTTATAATGACTTTGTCTGGTTTTGAGATTAGGGTGAAAATGGGCTCATAGAACGAATTAGGAAGTATTCCCTCTGTTTCTATCTTCTGGAAGATACTGTAGAAGATTGGTGTAATTTCTTTCTTAAAAGTTTAGTAGAATTCACCAGTACACCCATCTGAGCCTAATGCTTTTTATTTTGGAAGGCTCTTACATATTGATTCAATTTACTTAGTAGATATAAGTCTATGCAGATTGTCTATTTCTTCTTGTGAAAGTTTTGTCAGACTGTGTCATTCAAGGAATTGATCTGTTTCATCTAGGTTATCCAGTTTGTGAGCATAGAGTTTTTCATAGCATTCTTTTATTATCTTTTGAATGTCCATGGGCTCCGTAGTGTTGCCCCCTCTTTAATTTATAATAATAGTGTTTTGTTATCATCTCTCTTTTTTTCTTGGTTAGCCTAGCTAAAGCCATATCAATATTTTTGGTCTTTTAAAGGAACTAGCATTTGGTTTTGTTGATTTTCTCTATTAATTTCTTATTTTCAATTCCACTGATTTCTGCTCTAATTTTTATTATTTCTTTTCTTCTGCTTACTTTGGATTTAATTTACTCCTCTTTTTCTAGTTTCCTAAGGTAGAAGCTTAGATAATTGATTTTTGATACTAAGTATCATAAGGAATAGTTGGTGAATTTTCCTTCTTTTAACCATGCAGTATACATTTTATTCTTGTGAGGATATTCTTTCATTCCCCAGATATTTACTGAGTACCTACCATGTGACAGGTACTGTAGTGCTGACTTTCATAGAGTTTATATTTCTGTGAACAAAATACTGAATATCTTCTCATTTAAAACAAAACCAAAATAATCTAATTAAAAAGTTATGTGTAGCAAAATGTACATATAAACTGACCATTCTGAATGAGTTGCCTTTTCTTCCTCTACACCTTTTCTCAGAGTATAACCTTCTGGAGGATTTCTAGTTTTATGAGAAGTAACCTTTATCTGGGCTTCCTGCCCTGCTTGGGCCCAAAGTTTAGTTGACATTCCTGTCCCACTCCTGTCCCTGCTTCTCCCTTGGCTCTGAGCTTAGAAGCCCTAGCAACTGGCCTCTGAAGAGATCTTCAGGGTTTGTGGTGGCATCAGAGCATAAATGACATTTTTACCTTATAGAACTCTGTTTATTTTTTTGAGGTCTAGATTCTGAATTTTCAAAATATAAGTTTCTAAAGCATCATTCTTTATGCTATAGGCCCTTGAAATAGTAAACCAATAATATTCTTTTTGTTAATGTAGGTAGTTTCCTGTGATCTCTAGTGAGGTAAATTTTCAAAATTCATTTATTACACACTACTAATTTCCAGAAAAATAATAGAATGGAGAATTGTTAGGCAGATAATTCAGGTGAGAGACATAAATTGCTTATGGAACTGACCTTCAACTATTTCCTAGAGTAGGTCATAACAAAGCATCAGAAAACAACGGAAGCTGGGCACGATGGCATGTGACTATAGTCCCAGCTACTTGGGAGGCTGAGGCAGGAGGATCACTTGAACCCAAGAGTTTGAGTCCAGCCTGGGCAACATAGTGAGACCCCATCTCTAAAGAAAAGAAAACAAGAGTCCAGGATAAGGGTGAGGCAAATGAGACAATTGCCTTTGCGCAAAATTTAAGGGATGCCAAAAAAATCAATAATTAAGATGAATATTATTTTAATGCAATATTTTAAAAATTCAAAATTAAGGCCAAAACTCTATAACAAACAAAATATCAAAAATGTAAAGATAGGATATTATACTGCCATACTGAGCCACCAAGTCTGAGGCAAAAGGAAAAATGTGTGCCCCTATATAAATGTTTCTATGTATTTTTTAAAGGTTGTTTTTTTCAAGAACATTAAAGTATTTGAAAAATATTGAAACATTGAAAAGTAGGTATATTAAAACTCATGTTAGTTTAAATACTTTATTTATACCAAACCAGAATTTAGTAAAATTTTATTTTTCGCAATTTAAGGGAAGCAAATTCATTAATATCTTTTAAAATAATTTGGGGAGGCGGGTGAGGTGGCTCACATCTGTAATCCTAGCATTCTAGGAGGCTGAGGTGGAGGATCGCTCAAGGTTAGGAGTTCGAAACCAGCCTGAGCAATAGTGAGACCCCATCTCTACTAAAAATAGAAATTAATTGGACAACTAAAAATATATAGAAAAAAAATTAGCTGGGCACGGTGGCGCATGCCTGTAGTCCCAGCTACTGGGGAGGCTGAGGCAGAAGGACTGCTTGAGCCCTGGAGTTTGAGGTTGCTGTGAGCTATGATAATTTGGGGAAAAACTAACCATTTAGAACTACACATAAAAACATATATATAGGAGCTCACTTTTTTTTCTTTTTCCTTTTGCTCCCATGGGACTTCACGCGGACCTGAAAACAAAGATGTAGTTAGTTCAAACTGTTTTACATGGTATGTGAAACAACTTATAGTCTAACACGGAACTTTGGCTATATGATACATTCAAGCAAGGAAAACAAATCATCTAGAGAAGTTCTCCTTTTATATTTTTAGACTAATTATTCCAGGAATTGCCTCAGTGCTTACTTTAGCTTGGTGTCAGATATTTGTACTCAGATAAACAAAGTCAAAGAGGAAGTCGTAAAGTTTAGAATGGATTCCTTCCTATCAAATATATTTAAAATATATTTTGGGAATAATTTCAAGTCTATTGTGAACAGAATTACCAGAAATTTGGGACAGATGTGACAACAAGAATCTTCTTTGAGGAACTGGATCATAATTAGAGGGCTATGCTTTCATAGATTTAAAACCGGAAGTAGCTTCTCTGTTATTTTCTACTCCCACATGTTTTTAAAATTATTTGTATCCCATTTAAGAAATTCACAGTACTTCTAAAAATGAAAGTGAAAATGCCACAAATGTGCTTGAGCTCCAAATCAATTTTAACACATGAAGAGAATTTTGGCCACTTTTTCTTCGGAGTCGAATGTAAAATTAAATGTGTGCCAGATTTCATATCATGGATTTGCAAAAGATATTTTGAAACCCCACTTGGCAAAAATTATATTCCATTACGAACCAGAGTTGCATTATAAAGAGAGTCTGTTTAGAAATTGGTGTTAGAGAAATGTGACATGTAGTTTCCGTGAGAAAACATGAAAACATTTGCTGTTGGAGCTTTTTGTAAATTAGTCAAATTGAGTGCAGGGGAAGGGGTAATTCCTTAAGCAGAGAGCTAGCGAAGACAGCACCACGTGAAAAGCAGTCTGCTAAGTGGTGGGGAGAGAAAACCAGAGAAGATACAGAGTGCTTTAAAAAGTGCCCCTGTGTGAGTAAACAGAGCAGTGTGCCAGGTACTATGTAAAAATGTCTTACAGAGTACGGATGCACCCTAAGAATGCTAGGCTGGACCTGGGCGGGGTGTCTTGGTTGAAGGCTCAACCAAGCAGGGGATAACTCAGTTCTATTTGAACCAAGGCTGATGCGCAGTGAAGGAGAGGAACTGTGTTTCAGGCAAAGTGAGGTGCAAATGTGAAAGGCTGCAGCTGAGCGAGAGAACACAGTGGCTTGTGAATAGTGTCGGGCTTCTGAAAGAGGCGCGGTAGAGGGTGGAGACAGTATCAACGGAAATAGTGAAATGGAGTAAACATCGTCTCTGCAGGCAGCCTACAGCCGTGTGGGAGCAAATGAGCAACGGAAGGGAAAAGAGCAACTGCTATTCTTTCGAAATACCCAGGGAGAGGAGCCGGCAGACTATGAGCAGGCAAGTAAGAGAGGTATTAGTTCTCTAGAAAAGTGAAGAGGGATATTCTACAAGTAGGGTGTATAATTATGCCCATGGTCGGGAGAAAGGACAGCATCAGGCAGCCTCCACGCCTGGGAACTTGAAGGGAGGGCTTAGGAAGTATTTTAATGAAAAGGGGTTTTGAGCTGTTCTGCCAAAATATTATCTCTTAAAACCTAACATTGTTAATCTTTCCCCTCAAAATGTTTGTCTTTTCATAGCATTGAGCAGAGAGCTGAGATCCTGCTGTGTCTATCACCTGTTGAAGTTGCCAATGTTAAGGAAGGAATCAATTTCTTTCGAAATAAGAGCACTGGCAAAGACTACATCTTATACAAGAATAAGTGCCACCTGAGGGCATGTAAGAATATGTGCAAGCACCAAGGAGGCCTGTTCATACGAGATATCGAGGATTTAGATGGAAGGTACCAAGAGTCCTTTGCTTTCTCACTGGCGACCCTTCTTGCAATTAGATCTGGCAGGAAATGTGTACATCTACAAATTTTAAATGAACCAATCAGCAAATAGCTTCCCCTAGTAAGTTTTGTAGCTTTTGCTTTTGCTCATTTAGGACATCTCTCTGATCTCAAAACTGTATGTTTTACTACATTTTCCTCTCTCTCATAAGAACTCTAATTTAAAATTTATTTTTGGCTTGATAAATAGTAAAACCTCTAGGTTCCATGTGTCTGTGTGTGTGTTTGGGTGTGCATGGGGAAGACACACATTTACCCGGTTTTGTATTCAAAGACCCCAGTGTCCTGTAAGTTTCCTTCTCCCTCCCTCAGAAGTGTGGTGTGGGTGGAGGGTTTTCCAAACCCTGCAGCAAAGCAGACAGAATTTTCCTGGGAGCCTAGTTGTGTTTACAGAACAAAAATGTCAGAGCCCTAACTGCCCCCCACCCTGAACAATGTCTCTTCGGATCATTTCTTAGAAGAAATAATGCTGTTGCCCCCACCCTGTATAGATTGCCTCTCCCCAGTGCAGTGGCAATACCAGGACAGGATTAAACAATTTTTAGTTATGTTTTCAATGACTGCTAAGGAGATGGTGGTACTGCCTGGCAGAGCCAGAAAAGGTTCTAGGCTGTATGCTGTCAGACTGATTCTCAATAACAGTAATGCTGTGAGTGGTTAACCCCATCTTTCAAATTTTACTTTAGCCTAACTTAGTCTGTGTGGTTTTAGTCATGTGGTGTTAGGCTTTTTTCTTCCTCTGTGTTGTCAATCTTATTTGTCAGGTCATTTGTGAGTAGTTTAGTGCTAGTGTACTGAGAGGGAGCTGGGTGTTTGTCCAAGAGTTCCCTGCTATAACTGTATAGAAGACAGTCACCTGAGCCTAGAATGTTCTCATACCACCTGCACAGAAATTTGCTTCACTGCATACATAGTTTCAGGCCCTGGCCTCACATATTATTAGAGTTTTAAATGCTAACCACTGCTGCACCTGTAGCTTGCTCAGCTTCTCAAAGGGCTGCCAGATTGGCAAATAAAAATACAGGATGCCCGGTTAAATTTGAATTTCAGATAAACAATAAGTATATTTTTACTATAAATATTTCTAAAGTAGTTAATGGGACATCTTTTTTTAGCTGGCAACTCTACCCTAAGAGAACATCTAGGTAATTTGCTGGCAGCTGTTTTTATTGTCTTCCATCTGCTCAGTGGGTTCAAGGCAGAGACGCCTCAGACATAGTTCTGTCACTGGTGAACTTCTGCCAACACTCTGGGTGTTGAGGTTTTATTCTTCTAACTATTGCAGTTTTGAGACTCTGGTTTTCTTTGCTTTGTTTCTGTCCTTAGTGAGACGTTTCACACAGTGTCCACTTAGCCAGTCATTTATGGAGGTGTCAAAGCTTAGTGGTTAAAAGCATCATTTATTTTCATAGACTGCCTGGCTTAGAAACCCAGCTCAACTACTTATCAGGTCAGTAATAATCCTGGACAAGTTTCTTAGCCTTTCTGGTCCTCCATCTTCTCATTTATAAAATGAAGATGAAAGTATTACCTACTTTGTCAGGTTGCTGAGAGGATTATGTGATGCCAAACACAAAAAAAGCACTTAAAAGAATGCCATATGGTGAGCGCCCAATAGATGTGCTCACCACATCTATTACGGTTACGGTTGCTGCTGTTGTTTCTGTGCCACGAGCTTCTTGTGTAGCTATGCGCAGGGAGTATTTACAGGAAGTCAGACTGTTTTTGTATCTAGTCTGCTCAACTAGATATAGTGACTGCTTTACCATCGACTAGGCTTTCTCTCTTTCATCCAAAGCCTTGGGGATGCATGATCCTAGTTTCATCCTACTCTGTAGACAAGCTAATTCTATTCTCTTAGCTCTCCTGCACATGAAGAACCAAGTTCTTCCAGCTTTATTGATGCAGCTCACCAAGCATTTGTATGTTGAAACGGCATCCTTTTGGTAACTTATGCATTATACTCTCACATCCACTTCTTTGAATTAGGTTCCTTCTACTTGGGTTTCTTTGTAGCTAATCGTGTGAAGAAACTGTCTTTTCCAGTTTCCAGGTTCCAGTCAAGAACAGGGACCTATCAGTTCTATTCTACCTGCCATTCAGTCATTTTTCTTCTTGACACATAACCAAGATCAGCAAACATCTTATAAGCGGTGGTTCTCATTCTTAACGTCTAACAATTTTTCACAACCTGTTTGTGAAGTTGTTGTCACCCCCCCGCCTGCCTGACACCCATAAACACATGGTTCTGCTAGTTTCCTTCCCCCTTCACAGCCCAGCATACTGAATCGCTGCAGTTGGGATGTTCTGTCTTAATTAGTAAAAGGTTGGTTACTTTTTAATGAGAAAGGAGGTGTCGTAAAATAATCCTTCATAAGTTGAAGTTTGGACTATGCTTTTTGCCTTATCACTGGAAAAAAACATGTGAAATTCTGGATATAATAAAGCTCAGAAAAGTCAGCATGATTCATGTCTATGTTAAAGTAGATGTTTTTAGTTTCTAAAAATTTGATGTTTCTGGTTTGAGACATATTTCTTTGTAAAAAAAAATCCTTCGACTTTTAAAAAAACCAAACAACAAAAACTTCACCAGAAATGCTACTAAAATAAAGAGAAGAAATGAAACTGTGTATACCTGACCTCCAACCACCCAGTCCCCTGGAAGCTCTGGTAAGAAATGTGGGGGAAAGAGCATCCCATTTGTTCAGTCTGGTTCTCATTCTGAATCAGGGTTGCTGGAGTGAAATAAAAGCACAAGACACTCAGTTAAATTTAAATTACAGATAAACAACAAATTTTCAGAGTAAGTATGTCTCAAATATTGTGTGAAATAATATTTAATAATCATTTGTTGTTTATCTGAAATTCAAATTTAACCAAGCTCTCTGTATTTTATCTTGCAACTCTGGTCTGAAATCTTAAACTATAAGGAAATCTTTTTTTTTTTTTTTTTTTGAGACAGAGTCTCACTTTGTTGCCCGGGCTAGAGTGAGTGCCGTGGCATCAGCCTAGCTCACAGCAACCTCAAACTCCTGGGCTCAAGCAATCCTTCTGCCTCAGCCTCTCAAGTAGCTGGGACTACAGGCATGCGCCACCATGCCCGGCTAATTTTTTCTATATATTTTTAGTTGGCCAATTAATTTCTTT
>CAUYRT010012651.1:0-14579 GCA_963574885.1 Lepilemur ruficaudatus
CATTTCCTGGAAATGAACGCTGGGGGTCAGACATGTGGGCTCTATCCTGTGCCCCCAGGACTTGTGTGGGTTGCTGGGGAACACAGCAGGAGGTTTGGGAACAGGACTTAGTAGGTGAGAGAGCCCACATGGGCAGAACTGATAGGAGACTACTGTAGGGTTCTGAGACACAGCAAGCTGGGGGAGTACCCATGCATCCACAGGAAAGCCATACTGTCAGATTAGGGTGTGTCCTCCAGCAGGGAAGATCCCAGCCCACAGTGCCATAGCAACAAAGTGGCAGAGTGTTCAGGCACCAGTTTGCAACCAGAGAATGGAGGGCAGGAGTAATACAAGAGGTGTGGAGCTCATGTAATAGCTCTCACAGTGCCCAAGTGCAAGGCTCTGCCCCTGTATTTTCAGGGCCTTCACTGGGCTTATGACTCCACCCATGACACTCCAGAGTTGTGTCTTGACCACAAGACACCACCATTGAGTCCCTAGCAATACTTCTGGACCATTTGAAGCCCCCACAAGGTACAAGACTTCACTCAGGACCCTTCCCCTCCTGAGCAGTCATGGTTTTAAGAGAGTCCTCAGGAAAGGTGAATAGGTGGCTTGCAATCCTATTAACCTAGAGCTGAGAGAAGAGAAGCCAGATGGATAGAAACTAGAAAAGAATCCTGGCAATATAAAACAAACAAAATAGTTCAACACTCCCAAGGGAACACAATGGAGCTGCAGGATAGTAGTGGACTTCACCCCTCAGGACATTGCTGAAATGACAAAAATGGAATTCAGAATATGGATGGCAAATAAGATGAATGGAATTGAAGAGAAAGTTGCCAAAAAAGAAGCCAAAAAAAAATTTCCATGAAATTTAAAAAAATGCAAAAGTCACAAAAGTGCTAGACACCGTAAGACAGGATATAATAGAACTTAAAGAAATCAAAGAGTATTTGGGAAATTTCAAAACACACCAGAAAGCTTTAACAATAGGGTAAACCAAGGAGAAGAAAGAATGTCAGATCTTGAAGATAAGGCTCTTGAGATAACCCAGTCATTCAAAGAGGTAGAGATGAATATAAAAAATTCTGAGCAATCACTGAGAGAGATATGGGACTATGTGAAGTGAACTAACATTAGAAATACGAGTATCACTGAAAGAGAAGAAGAAAGAGGTAAAACCAAGGAAAACTTATTTGAGGAAATTATTGAGAAAAACTTCCCTGGTATCACCAGAAATTCAGACATATGGGTACAAATGGACATCAAACACCAGGAAGACTCATACCAAATAGATTATCTATAAGACACACAGTAATCAACCCAACCAAAGTCAAAATGAAAGAGAAAATTTTGCAAGCAACAAGATGAAAGAACCAAATAACCTACAAAGGAAAATCCATCAGGCTAACTGCAGACTTCTCAGTGGAAACCTCACAAGCCAGAAAGGACTGGGGCCCCATTTTCGATCAACTTAAACAAAACAACTGCCAACCTAGAATTTTGTGTCCTGTAAAGCTAAGTTTCACGATCAATGGAGAAATCAAGTCTTTTCCAGAGAAGTAAACACGGAGGGAATTTTCCATGACCAAACCTGTCCTGCATGAAATACACAGAACAGCATTATACAAAAATCAGCACAACACATACCTGCCAATGTAATATCACCTAAAAACTCCCCAAATTCACAGCTCTTATAAAATAATAAAGCATGAGGTAAAACAAAGCAATAAGGGACTAACCATTAGGATCAACAGATGAAAATCTCACATACCAATGCTATCAATTAATATAAATGGACTGAATCCTCCACTCAAAATACATAGGCTGGCTGGCTGGATGAAAAAATAAAACCCAAATATCTACTGTCTCCAAGAAACACATATAAACCATAAGAATGTACACAGACTCAACATGAAAGGATGGAAAAAATATTACATGCAAAGGAAAAACAAAAGTGGGCAGGTGTAGTCATTCTGATATCAGATATAATTGACTTTAAGCCCAAAAAGATAGAGAAAGACAAAAATGTGATTGTATAATGGTAAAAGGATCAATTCAATAAGAAAACAGAACAATCTTAAAAATATATGCACCCAACACAGGAACTCCCAGATACATACAGCAAATTTTGCTACAGTTAAGCAAATAAATAAATACAACCATTGTAATTGCTGGGTACTTCAACACCCCACGATTGGAGTTGAGAAAATCATCAAAGCAGAAAATAAATAAGAAACACTACACCTAAACCAGATTCAAAATCAAATGGACCTGACAGACATTTACAAAACATTCTACCCCCAAACTATGGAATATAAATTCTTCTCAGCACACATGGAAAATTTTCCAAGATTGATCACATCTTAGACCACAAAACAGTTCTCAACAAACTCAAAAAAACCAAAATCATACTATTCCCTTCTCAGACCACAACAGAATAAAACCAGAAGTCAATCAAAAGAGAAACAGTCAAACCTACATAAAGTCATGAAAACAAAAACATGCTGCTGAATGATTATTGGATCAAGAATGAAATTAAGATGGAAAACAAAAAAATGTTTTTAACTGAATGACAAAAGGGACATAAGCTATGAAAATGTATGGGACACAGCAAAAGCATTCCTCAGGGGAAAATTTATTGCCATAAATGCCAACATCAAAAAACCAGAAAGATCACAAATTAACAACCCAATGTCACACCTCAAGAAACTAGAAAAGGAAAAACAAAGCAAACCTAAAGCCAGCAGAAGAAAACAAATAACAAAGGTAAAAGCAGAACTAAATGAATTGGAAAACAAAAAATAATATTTTGGTTATTACATATGAAATGCCCAATTTCCTTAAGTACTAAGTGTGACACTTGATATCTCTGACATTTCACTCTGATACTTCTTGTTTTAGTTTTATTGTGAAGGTACATCATCAGTATTTCAAATGCATGTTTTGGCTTGGGATTATCTTTCAATTTTTTTTACAGCAATTTTTTTAAACCATGGATAAGTCAAAAATTAGTGTTATTTTTGAATATGAATTCTGTCATGGACTCTATGCAGCACAGACAGCTCAAAATATCAATGAAGTGTTTGGGAAGGATATGGCTAATGAATGCATAGTACATTGATCATTTGAAAAGTTATATTCTGGTGATTTTAATCTCAAAAATGAGCCCTGTGGGTTACCTGAGACCAAGGTGGATAATGATGAGCTAAAACCTGTAGTAGAAGCTAATCCATCTCAACCCTTGCATGAATTAACAGCAAGGTATGACATTACTATTCCAACAATATTGGACCATTTAAAACAAATGGGTAAAGTAAAGAAGCTGGATAGATGGGTTCCACAAGAATTAAACTAGCATCAGAAGAGAAACCATCTCAAAGCTTGCCTTTCTTTGCTGTCATGATATCAAGGTGAACATTTTTATAACATATTGTTACATGTGATGAGAAATGGATTCTTTTTGACAATTGCAAGTGTTTGGCATAATGTTTGGATAAAGATGAAGTGCAAAAATACAGACCAAAACCAAGTACTCATCAGAAAAAGCTAATGGTGTCAGTTTGGTAGTCCAGTGCTGGTATTATTCACTACAGTACCATGAAGCTTGGTCGATATATTACAGAGGATGTCTACTGCAACCAGTTGGATGAAATGATGAAGATGCTTATGATTTAGCAGCTGAGATTGGGCAATAGAGACAGGCCGATCCTCTTGCAAGACAATGCTTGACCACATGTCATACAAACAATACTGCTAAAATTATAGAAGCTAGACTTAGAAACTTTCTGTCATCCACTGTATTCACCAGACTTTGCATCAACTGACTACCACTTTTTACAGGCTTTGGACCACTTCTTACAAGGAGAAATATTCAATTCTCAACAAGCTCTGAAAAATGCCTTTCATGATTTGATTCTCACTCACTCTCCAGGCTTCTTCACTGCTGGCATAATCAAGCTCTCATTAGGATAGCAAAATTGTGTCAATGGTTTGATTAATTGTACTGCTTCTTATCTGAGATATAATGAACTGAACTTTTGATTTGAAGTGGGACATTTGATATTTAATGCCCTAACACAAAGGATTAAATAAACAAAAAGTGGTTCTTTGAAAAGATAAACAAAATTGACAGACTTCTTGCTAGGTTAACCAAGAACAGAAGAGAAAGATCTCAAGTAAGCTCAATCAGAAATGAAAAAGGTGACAATTGATACCCTAGAAATACAAAACATCATCCATGAATACTATGCAAATATCTATGCCCATAAACTAGACAATGTGGAGAAAATGGTCAAGTTCTTGGAAACACACAACCTCCCAAGACTCAACCAGGAAGAAACAGAACTCCTGAACATACCAATAGTGAACAGCAAGATCAAAACAGTAATAAAACCCTCCCAACAGTGAAAAAAAAAGCCCTAGACCAGATGGATTCAGAGCCACATTCTATCAGACCTACAAATAAGACCTGGTAGTCATAATACAAAAATTATTCCATAATACTGAGAAGGAGAGAATCCTCCCCAACTCATTCTACAAAGCCAGTATTACCTTGATACCAAAGTCAGTAGAGGACAAAACAAAGCAAAACAAAAACTACATACCAATATCCATTATAAATATAGATGCAAAAATCCTCAACAAAATACTAGCAAACCAAAATCAATAGCACATCAAAAAAAAAAAAAAAGTTGTACTAAGATCAAGTGTGCTTAATCCCAGGGATGCAAGAATGGTTCAATATACATAAATAAATAAGTGTGAATCACCACATTTAAAAAAAGCACAAAGACCATATAAGCATTTCAATAGATGCAGAAAAACATTCCACAAAATCCAGCACCCTATCATGATAAAAACCCTCAACAAACTAGGCATAGAAGGAATAATTCCCAGAATAATAAGAGCCATTTATTACAAACCCCTAGCCAACATTATACCGAATGGGAAAAAGTTGAAAGCATTACCCCTAAGAACTGGAACAAGACAAAGACGCCCACTATTACCACTTCTATTCTACATAGTGCTGGAAGTCCTAACCAGAGCAATCAGGCAAGAGAAAGAATAAAGTGTATCCAAATCAGGAAAGAGGAGGTCAAATTATCACTTTTCACTGATGATATGATCTTGTATCTACAAAACCCTAAATACTCCATCAGGAGCCTTCTGGAATTGAAAATAAATACAGCAAATTCCCAGGATACAAAATCAAGTACATAAATCAGTACCATTTCTATATACCAGTAACAGTCAAGCTGAGAGTCAAATCAAAGACTCAACAGCATTCATAATAACTACAAGAAAATAAAATACTTAGCAATATACTTATCCAAGGAGGTGAAAGATTTCTAGAAGGACAACTACAAAATTCTGAGGAAAGAAATCACAGAGAATACAAAAAAAAAATAGAAAAACACACAGAGGTCATGGATAGGTGAAATCAACATTGTGAAAATGTCCTTACTACCCAAAGTGATTTACAAATTCAATGATGCAATCCCCATCATATTACCAATGCAATACTTCACTGATACAGAAAAAAAACATGTTTAGAACCAGAAAAGAGCCTGCATAGCCAAATAAATCTTAAACAAAAAGAACAAATCTTGAGGCATTACATTATCAGACTTCAATCTATACTACAAGGCTATATTAACTAAAACAATATTGCATTGGCACAAAATAGAGATATACACCAATGGAACAGAACAGAGAACCCAGATATAAGAACATCTACCTACAACCAACTGATCTTTGACAAAGCAGACAGCAATGTACGCTGGGGAAAAGAAGCCCTATACAATAAATGATGCTGGGAAAATTGGATAGCCACATGCAGAAAAATGACACAGGTCCACTACTTCTCACCACTCACAAAAATTAATTCAAAATGGATAAAAAAGTTAAATCAAGGCAGACATGAAACCATGAGAATTCTACAGGAAAATGTAGAAAAAACTCTTCTAGACATCACCCTGGGTGAAGATTTATGACTAAGACCACAATGGCAATCATGGCAACAACAAAAATTAATAAATGGGATTTGATGAAACCAAAAAGCTTCCACACAGCTAAGGAAACAATCAACAGAGCAAATAGAAAACCTACAGAATAAGAGAAAATATTCCCATACTACACATCTGATTGAATACTTATATCTGGAATTTATGAAGAACTCAAGTAAATGAGCAAGAAAAAAAATAAACAATTCCATTAAAAAGTGAGCAAAAGACATGAACAGAAGCTTCTCAAAAGAAGAACCACAAATGGCCAATAAACATTTGAAAAAATGCTCAACCTCACTAATCATTGGGGAAATGCAATTTAAAACCACGATGAGATAGAGATATCACTTTACCCCAGTTAGAACTGCTTTTACTTAAAATCCAATAGCCATAGATGCTGGCATGGATGCAGAGAGAAAGGAACACTTTTACACTGTTGGTGGAACTGCAAATTAGTATAGCCTTTATGGAAAACAGTGTTGAGATTTTTCAAAGAACTAAAAGTAGACCTACCATTCAATCCAGCAATACTACTATTGGACTATTGGGTATCTATCCAAAGGAAAAGAAGACTTCTCATCAAAATGACACCTACACTTGAATGTTTATTGCAGCACAATTCACAATTGCAAAGATGCGGAATGGTATTACTCAGCCATAAAAAATGGTGAACTAGTACCTTTTGTAACAACTTGGATGGAACTGGAGACCACCCTTTTAAGTGAAGTATCATAAGAATGGAAGAACAAAAACCGCATGTACTCACTACTAAATTGAAACTTCTAGATCAATACTCATGTGCACATATGGTAGTAAAATTCAAAGGAAATCAAGCAGGTAGGGGTGAGGGGGAAGGGATGGGTAAATTCACACCTAACAGGTACAATGCACACTGTATGGATGATGGACACACTTATAATTTTGACTCAAACTGTAAAAACAATTCATGTAGCCAAAATGTTAGTACTCCCATAATATTCTAAAAAAAACGTAGTAAATGTTCAGTCCCCATCATCAATTCATCCTAGAAAACATATGTTTTCATCTGGATTTAGTCCATAAATATTCTGGTATTCAGTTGCCATGGAGTGGGCATGGCAATAATAACTCAGGGCATAAAGAAGAATTTAGCAGGCTGAGTGAAATGATAATATTTCAGTTGTTAGGACCATCTTAGATCTACAAATATGGAGTTTGCAGGCAAGTTTTAACTCAGAATATTTCTTAAATTCAAATTATCTCCAGGAGTGTTGCTATTTTGAGTCTTTTAAAAATATAATTAAATTAAAGAAACATTTGGAAATTACTCCCCCCAAAATCTAGAATATAGAAGGAATTCCTACCACTTAATAGCAAAAAAGCCTAAAAAAACTAATTAGAAATAGGCAGAGGACTGGAATAGACATTTTTCCAAAAAAAGACATGTAAATGGCTAATAAGTATATGAAAAAATGTTCAAAAATCACTAATCATCAGAGAAATGTAAATCAAAACCACTCTGAGATATATCACACCTGTTTTGGTGGCCATTCTACAATAAAAATAAAAGTGTTTGTGAGGATGTAAAGAATTTGCAATTCTTATATACTGTTGGTGGGACTGTAAAATGGTACAACCCCTATGGAAAATAGTGTGGAGGTTACTCAAAAATCAAAAATGGAATTACCATAAGCATTCTCACTTCTGGGTATTTATACCAAATAATTAAAATTAGTATGTCAAAAAGATATATGAACCTCCATATTTTCTTTTTTTTTGAAATAAAGTCTCATTCTGTTATGTGGGTTGGAGGGCAGTGGTATTATCACAGTTCGCTGCAACCTCAAACTTCTGGGTTCAAGCAATCCTCCTAGCTCAGCCTCCCAAGTAGCTAGTACTATACAGGCATGTACCACCATGTCCAGCTAATTATTTAATTTTTTTGTAGAGATTGGGTCTGGCTATGTTGCTCAGGCTGGTCTGAAACTCCTATTCTCAAGTAATCCTCCTGCCTCAGCCTCCCAAAGTGCCAGGATTACAGGCATGAGCCACTGTCCCTGGCCCACACCTCCATGTTTATTGCAGCATTATTCATAATAGCCAAGATGTAGAAACAACCTAAATGTCCATTGACAGGTGAATGGGGTCGGGCGCGGTGGCTCACGCCTGTAATCCTAGCACTCTAGGAGGCTCAAGGTCAGGAGTTCAAAACCAGTTTATAGCTCATATGGCCATTTATAGCTCATCAATAGAGTGAATAAAAGCAAGGCTATAAATCCCTCTATCTATACACCAGGGGTTGGCAAACTTTTTCTTTAAAGGACCAAACAGTAAAAACAGTAAATATTTTTGACTCTGGGTCCTGTGGTGTCTGTTGCAACTACTCAAAAGTAACATTGTGCAATAGTAGCAGCATAGGTGATCTGTAAACAAATGACTGTGGCTGTTAATAGAATAAAATAATACTTTATTTACAAAAATAGGTGGTGAGCCAGATTTGGCCCATGGGTGGTAGTTTGCCAACCTCTGCCCTAGACCTGTGCTATTCAGTAAGTTAGCCTTTAGATACCCGTCTATTTATATCCAAATTAAGTGTAATTAAATTACATTAAACATTCTGCTTCTCAGTCATCCTAGCCATATTTCAAGTGCTTAATAGCCACATGTGGCTAGTGACTTCTATATTAGGCACTGTATTTGAACATTTCCATCATGACAGAACTTTCTGTTGGGTAGCTCTGTGGTGTAGACCAACTTAGTTGCTATCATATTGCAGGCGCTGTGCTATGCACTGAATTCCTAAACTAGATTTTGGCAGAAAATATTTTACCTATAGCCTTGGTTGACCATATTGTTTGGCCCTGGATTAAACTTGCTGCCATAGACTCAGTATTTAAGGAACCAAGAATGAGTTCTAAATAAATCACTTGCTTTGGAATAATGGTCTTTTTACACTCCACACCATGTGCCTGAGTGTTTGCCTTACTTTTTTAGAAAAGAAAGTCCTAAGTTCTTGTGAAAGAAATATGGAAATCTTAATGGTAATAAATTCTTCCTAGTGTGCTTGGTCGGACATTATTCTAAACCCTCCAAGGCTTTTTTTTTTTTTTTTTTTTAAGAAACTAGAGCATGCCATGTTCTTTGATATTGTCAAAGATCCTAATTTACAATATTTCCTTGAATCGAAACGTGGTTGCATTCCTGCCTTTCCTTGCCATGGTTCATCCTCAGGAGTGAATCCTTTGTGTTGATTTTTGCCAAAACCCTGTCAGGGTAATGAAACTTCATTCTGGTTTAGGCAAACATGCCAGAATTTAGACATCCAAATGAATGCTATCCATGCCAAAACATTTTGGAAGTTATCCATTTATTCCAATGATGCTGCCATTACTTTAAACATTTTAGAGTTAGTCTGTGAGAATTGCCTTCACAGCCTAAGCACTTAAAATTTAGAAAGTAAACCATGCTCCTAAACTTACAATGGAGTTACTTCCTGAAAAGCCCACAGTAACTTGAAAATATCGTAAATCAAAAATGCATTTAATATACCTAACTTACCAAACATCGTAGCTTTGCCTAGCCTACCTTAAACATGCACAGAAACTTAAAGTAGAAAATTCTTATGTCAAACCATTTTAAGTCAGGGACTATTTGTATTTGTTCAGTATTTGCTGACTAGTATATTACACTAAGATAGTGTGTAGGATGTTCAAACATGAGAAAGAAATAGTTTTTAATCCTTAATTAGCTTGCAGAATAGGGCTAATAGATACATATTACCAAAACTGTCTGCAATGGAGGTAATAAATTTAGGTAACAGTAAAAAAAGTGACTCAAAGTTATCCGTTGAATAGGAAGATGACAAGTTCTAACATATATTTTGCTATTTAAATATGAGGTATGACTATAGTATTGGTGCTTTTGTATCTCTGAAAATAATTCCTAAAATGTTCACTGGTGAGATAGATACACCAGTGACATAAAGTCATTTCAAGTAACAAAAAAGTCTAAATTACATAGACAGCCTTTGTGTATTTGTATTAAGATGTCTCATATTATAATTTTGAATATGTGAATACTGGCTCCAATATATATTAAATAAAACAAAAACATCACCTTGTTACCCCTTGAAGATTTTCTGTACAGGCAACTGGCACTATTGCTTTTAAAATTATCTTCAATAAATCATAAGCTAGAAGGTTTTTGTGAGTTAAATTATTAGTGGAATGATTGAACAGTACAAGGCAAGAGTATACACACACACACACACACACATACACACACATGTACATTGAAAGAGACAGGTAAACAGAGAGATGCTGAGGAAATGAATGGCATCAAGGACTTCCCAAAGTACTCATTTATATGCTGCATTCCAGATGGATTAAAATTAATCATTTTAAAAATAACTCTTTCTGACCTTTATGCATAGGGTTAAGCAGAATTTGTTTATGTTGTCTGCTCCAAAGAGCCTATTTTATGCAATGGTATCTCCAGAAAAATAATTTAAATTTTGTTCCAAAATAAAAGTGTATGAGAAATGAGAAAGGCATATGCTGAGGTGTGAAAAACAATCTCACGATTCAGAAAGAAAAAAAGGCTATCATGAGATGTCATGTCCCACTTGGATATCCATATTTCATATATTTAAGTTTTGTGTTTGTCCTTGATTATATAAGTAAATTATATCCTTTAATAAGAAAACATAAGAAGAAAAATTGCTGGTAAAGGCCTAATATTCCTAAACATCCTTATAGACATTTACAAGAAAAAGGCAAACATTCCAATAAAAATTGGCAGAGGGTATGAATTTCATAAAGAGAAATTCAAATGGTTAATATGAAAATAAAATATAGAGGCTTAGATCTTACTAATCATCATGGAAGTGAAGATGAAAACATGAGGCCACCATTTTTATTGTCATTGTTTATTATATGTCTGATAATATCCAATATTGGCAGTGTGTGGTAAAATCATCATTCCTACATTCTAATGGCAGGAGGGTGAATTCTGAGACAGATATTGCCCAATTAAACCTGCACTTGCTTCGACATGGGAAGGAAGTATATAAATAATCATGTTTGCCTTTAAAATTCTCATCTGCTTTCCTCTCCTTTCACAGAGAGGAAAGTACCAGTTGCCTGTACAGAAAATTTGCAAGGCATAACAAGGCAATGGCTTTTTTGGTTTTATTTAATATATATTAGAGCCTGTATTCATAGCTCTAATGGTCCCCAATGAACTTTTCAGGAAACTTTATGCTTGTCTTTTGGAGTCTACAGAAGTTCCATTTACTTTATTATTTAAATTTCAATGATTTTAGTACTTCCGTTTGTGCAGAATCTCAGATCCTAGGTAATTCCCCACTTTCAAAAGAAAGTAATCTTCTAATATTTATTAGAATAAAAATGCATATGTTTGGACCCACCTAATAGAAGTGGAAGGATGTAGTGTTTATTTGCTTTTCCTTCATTCATGTCTTTACTATTCGAATTGTTATAATGCAATAACAAGTTGTTATTAAAATAACACTGAATAAAGTATGTTTAATAAAAAGTGATTAGTGTAAATTCTAGTAATCATAATTTAAATTAGGCACCTTCCATGATTAAAATTGGGCAAAATGCAGGCTAGGTAATGTTTCATTTTCTGTTATTATTGCAACAACATAAAGGCAAAAATAAGCCTTTGTAATTATTTTGCTTTAAGCTTTAAAGTTTTGGTAAGTATTAGATGTGGGTGATCTTTTGGTGTTAATGTATGACAATTAGTCAATTATGAGATTTTATTACCAGAACTTGTAATTAGTAGTAAAGATGCCACATTTTCTTTCATCACTTCTCTTTTTCTTAAGAAAATAAACTCTAGAGGTTATAAAAAAACAGACCAATTAATAGAGCCTTGGTTATTGATACACAATGCTTCAGATAATTGCTCTTCAACTCTTCAAAAATCTTTCCCTTTCAATTTTCTTTAAATTATTTAGGTTAAATCTAGAAATAAAAACCTCAATGGGTATATTTATGGCACATAGCCCTGATTGCCAATAGCAGTTTGTTAAATCTGCTCAGTAACCGGTTGCAGCTAAAACCCCAAACTCATGAATTTAAGTTCCTGAATCAGAGTTCCTATAAAAGTTCATACAAAATTCAGATCAAATAAAAATATATGCTAACACAATAAGCTCCTCTTAGTTATATTATTTGCCTGGAAGTGGTTGATATTAAGGGAAAAAGGAAAGGAGAAAACTTACATGTAGTAGGCACTTAATATTTGTCAATTTGAAATATCAGTTGACTTCTAGTTAATTTTGCTTAGGGCTACTACTAATTTTAAGTAACAATATTTTTAATGAGACTTTTCAAAAATACACCATAACCTCCTAAATCTTATTGAATGTGTTTAACTCAGAGTGATCCAGGAAGCACACTATTTACTTAAAATATATATTTCAATTCTCACAATATTTGATCTCCCTCTTTGTCAAACAAGGGTAGGAGATGTTTAAAGATACATACCAAGTCTGGAATAGTATTTAATGTATTTACTGGGAAACTTACGGAGAAAGAAGCAGTAGCTGTTGCCTGGTTACCGCATTATTCATCACATCCTGGCATAGAACGCAGGGATCTAAAAAGGTCCATACATAACATTTCAGGAGAGAAACCCAAGTCTTTTTATGAAGGTCCTATATGTTGCATGATAGGAGAAGACCTTACTTACCACAGTCAGGGACTGAGGTTAAAACTTGGAGGTTGCAGGATGAGCCACAGGCTTCCTGGACTAGTCCTCCACCCCAGCATCCTACCAAAATCGATTGTCCCAACACTTAGCTGTAGCTGGTCTCCACAGAGTTTTGCAACAGGACACACTTCTTTCTATACAATCACCTTGCTGGAAACCATCCTTAGAACAAGTTAGCACTTCCCTCAGGTGCAAATAAGAACTAAGTAGGTATTAGCAACACCACTTAGAAATGGTAAAAACAAACAAACAAAAACCAAAAAAACTCTAAAAAACCAAAAACTGTTTTTAACAATGTAGAGAGTCTTCCACTATCAGAGATCTCAGAAAAATTACCAAAGAATAAAACGTATCCTTGATTCTTTGCTCTCTCCTTTGTTACATTTTATATCCAGGTCTCTTTCTCCAGGTTTGCTAGTCATCCAATGCCTCATATCCAATGCCTTCCTGTATCCAAATTGTCCCATAGTGCAGAATGACATCCACTGAAAACCCATTTCCATCTTCCAAAACAAGGTACCCATTACTTTTGTATAATTCTTCAAGAAATAGTTATGTGCCAAGCACTCTACTAGGCATCAGGGAGACAAAAATAAATAAGACATGAACTCCTCCTTCAAAGAGATTAGGTTTTTTTCTTTTCTTTCTTTCTTTCTTTTTTTTTTTTTTTTTTTTTGAAGAAACATATGTGCTTACAGAATACCAGTTTTAGGCAATCTGGTGAGGAGATTGGAATAACTCACATTAAGGTATAAAAAAGTCCGGTATACTATGCTTAAGTTATCTGGGTTATTTATAGGTTGAGAAAGTCTGTTAATTCAAATTAATTTTTGTTGGATAAAAATATAAAATTTTGAGATGTTTAAATATAGTGCAATGTATAGTTCGATCACTTTTTCAAAAAACCATTTCCTAACCTTGCTAATTATAAGACTTGAAGACCAATTTATCTAGTATACATATATATATGTATATATATATAAATAACAGACAAGAAACAAGGTATGTCTTGATGGTGTCTTGATTTAAAGGCCAGGAATTCATACATATTAAGATATTCAGGCCACGGGCAGCTTTGTTACAATGATTACCGTTGACATAATTTACAGTGTAAGATAATGTCATCCTCAATGGAGATTCTCAGGTTAATTATCAGACAGATGTTACTCAAATAACCTTCCCTTGATTCAAACCAGAAAAGGGTCATATGAATAATCATATTTATTTTTGGAATTCCCATTCCACATTCTTCTCTCCATTCAAGCATCCAAGCTGGTAACATGAGCTATATCAGTAGAAAAAGATCTCCACTCAACTTTCTAGTTACACGGTTCTATTAAGGAAACTTAATAGAATATATATATATATATATATACACACACATACATATATATATATCATGGAGTACTACTCAGCCATAAAAAGAAACAAAATAGTCATTCGTAGCAACTTGTATGGAACTGGAGATCATTATCCTAATTAAAATATCTCAGTAAAGGAAAAACCAATACTACGTGTTCTCACTAATAAATGGGAGCATACAGGCACAAAAAGACAAAAAGGACATTGGAAACTAAAAAAGGAGGAGGGTGGAAGGTGGGTCAGGGATAAAAACTTGTCTGTAGAGTATAATGAACCCTGTCCTGGTGGTGGGCACACTGAAAGCCCTGACTGCAGCATTATAGAGTACATTTACTTAACAAAAACTTTTGTGTCCCCTTGATACTTTGAAATCAAGAAATATAAAGTTTTATGTACCTAACAACAGAATGCCAAAATATATGAATTTAAAACAATAGAAATAAAAGGAAAATATTAGCGAAATCCACAATTACAGTTTGGGACTTTAACATATCTCCATTA
>CAUYRT010012653.1:0-15056 GCA_963574885.1 Lepilemur ruficaudatus
GCTATACTCAGTAGCTTGCAAGTACAAGCATGTCTATATTCATTCACACTTTGGTCCCCTTGGTACCACTGGGATTGGAGGTTGTGGCTCTGGTTGAAGGCTGGCTTCAGGTGTGCTCCATGTGTCTTCTCATGCTGGGACTTGTGGCTACCGGGGGCACATTCCTCTCCTGGCTGATGGGTAGAGTGGGAAAGACAAGCCAGACCAAGCAAATCCACTTCCAGCCTCTCCTTGTACCATGTCCACTAATGGTCTGGTGGCCAAAGCAAGGCCATGGCCGAGTGACATCAGGGAGTGGGGAATCACACTCTACCTACTCTATCAGAAAGCCCTGCAGTGTTACCTGGCAAAGGGCATGGCTGTGATTTTACAGGGAGGGAGTGAGGAATTAGGAGCAATATTCTCATCTGCCATAATATCCCTCTTTTAGCTGTGAAAGGTAAATGCTACCTCCTACCTCCTCTACACTTGCCACAAATGAAATCCACAAAATGTGAGTGGAAAAAGAGAATTCTTTTCCTAAGAAAATAACAAGAATTTGGGGGCTTGCTGGTGGATGGGAGAAGGAACCTTCTGTGATGGAGTGAGGAAAGGGCTATGGAAAAGATGACTGAAGACAGAGAGGGAAAGAGAATACAATATGATGGAAGTGATATAGCATGATATCCAAGTGTAGGTGGGTAAAGGCACCATAGCTTCTGCCTGTGTCTGTCTTTTGGGATATTCATCCAGCTGCTCTGCAGCCACCATGCTGAGAGATCACCTAGAGAAACTGTAGGGACAGAGAGAGATGCTGGAGTAGCCCCAGTTCTTTGAATCTTCCTAGCCCAGGCATGGGACATGTGAGTGAGGAAGCTTTTGAATGACTTCAGACCCAGCCATGGCTTGACTACCAACTGCATGAGAAACCCTGGGTGGAAACCACCTTGCTGAGCCCATTCTGCTCTCTGAAAAAATAAAAAATGAAAGTAATAAAGAATTCTTTTTGTTTTATGCCATTAAAGTTTGGGTTGGTTTGTCAGAGGCCAAAGATGCTAATTGACATGATTCCTGGACTTTTAAGAATATGGGATATGGGGAATGAATTCATTTTTATTTCAGATTTTTAAAAAGGTTTGGAATGATGTTATAGTGAAATATGTTACAAATACGTTATTTAATTATAATTGCAATATTTTAAGTTAAAATTTTATTTTGAGATAAAATTTATACTTGTAGATTCGTGTGTAATTGTAAGAAATAATAGAGCAATCTCATATACTTTTTATCTTTTTCCCAAAATAGTGACATCTTGCAAGACTATAGTACAATATTGTAACCAGGATAGCCACGTTAATACAGTCAAGATATGGACCATGCCCCTCACTACAAGGATCCTTCATGGTACCCCCTTCTATAGTTACATCCATGTCTCTTTCACCCCACCTCCCCCTTAACCCCTGGCACACAAAAATATATTCTCCATTTGTATCATTTTATCATTTCAAGAATGTTATATAAATGGAATCAAACAGTATATTACCTTCGGGGATTTTTTTTTTTTTTTTTTTACTCAGCATAGTTCTCTGGGGACTTAGGCAAGTTGTGTATCAATAGTTCCTTCCTTTTTACTGTTGAGTATTATTCCATGTTCCACAGTTGTTTAACCATTCCTCCATTGAGAGACATCTGAGTTGTTTCCATTTTTTGGTTACTGCAAATAAGGCTGCCATGACCATTTGTGTACAAGTTTTGGTGGGAATGCAGATTGTCATTTCTCTGGGATAAATGCCCAGGAAGACAATTGCTGGGTTGTGTGGTAATTGCATGTCTGATTTTTAAAGAAGCTGCCATTTATTTATTTTTGTTGCTGCAGTGATTGCTTTGGGGATCTTCTTCAAAAATTCTTTGCCTAGGCAGATGTCTGAAAGGGTCTTCCCAAAATCTTCTTCTAGAATTCTAAAAGCTTTTGCATGGCCAAGGAAACTATCATTAAAGTGAATAGACAGCCTACAGAATGGGAGAAAATATTTGCTCTCTACACATCTAATAAAGGGCTGATAACAAGAATCTATCTAGAACTTAAAAATATCAGCAAGAAAAAATCAAACAAATCCACTAATAAATGGGCAATGGAAATGAACAGAAATTTCTCAAAAGAAGACAGAATAATGGCCAGCAAACATATAAAAAAATGCTCAACATCTCTAAATATTAAGAAATGCAAATAAAAACCACAGTGAGATATCACCTAACCCCAGTGAGATTGGCCTCTATCAAGAAATCCCAAAACAACAAATGCTGGTGAATGCGGAGAGGCAGGAACATTCTTACACTGTCGGTGGGACTGCAAATTAGTGCAACCTCTGTGGAAAAGAATTTGGAGATACCTCAAAGAACTAAAAATAGAAATACCATTCAATCCAGCAATAGCATTATTAGGCATCTACCCGAAAGAGCAAAAGTCATTCTATAATAAAGACATCTGCACCTGAATGTTTATGGTAGCACAATTCACTATTTCAAGGATGTGGAAACAACCCAAGTGCCCGTCAATTCATGAGTGGATTATTAAAATTTGGTATATGTATACAATGGAATATTACTCAATTATAAGAAACGACAGTGATCTAGCACCTCTTATATTTTCCTGGATTGAACTTCAGCCCATTATCCGAAGTGAGGTAACACAAGATCGAAAGAATAGGCTCCACTTGTACTCGCCATCAAATTGGTACTGACTGATTAACACAATGGCGCTCACACAGTAGTAATATTATCCAGGGGTGGGGGTTGGAGGAATAAACTCACAACTATAGGACACAGTGTGCATTGTGTGTGGGGGAAGGGCAGGCCCCTAACCCTCACTTGGGAGAGGCAATGATATAAAATGTAACCAAAATGTTTGTACTCTCACAATATCCTGAAATAAAAACATAAAAATAAATAAAAATAAAAATAAGTAAAATGGAAAAAAATAAAGAAGCTGCCAAAGTGTTTTCTAGAGTGGCTGTACGATTTTACATACCTACTTGCAATGTATGAAAGACCAGTTTCTCTGCATTCTCACCAATAGTTGGTATTGTCACTGTTTTTAAATTTTATATCAAATTGTCTTAATTCTTATTTTTCTAATGGCTAGTGATGTTGAACTTCTTTTCATGTGCTTATCTGACATCTGCATATCCTCTTCCATGAAAAAATCTCTCCCTATTTTTGCCCATTTACTAATTAGATCATTTTTGACTATTTTGTTTTGAGAGATCTTAATATATTCTAGATACTAGTCGTTTGTTGAATATATGATTTCCAAATATGTTCTTTCAATCTGTACCTTTTCTTTTAATCCTCTTAACAGCAGCTTTCATAGAACAAAAGTTTTAAATTTTGGTGAAGTCCAGTTGGTTTTTTCTTTCATGTTTTGTGCTGTTGGTGTCAAGTGTAAAAATTTCTTGCCTAACCCTAAATCCTGAAGATTTTCTCCTCTTTTTTTTCCTAAAAGTTTTACAATTTTATGTTGTACATTTAAGTCCATAAACTATTTTGAGTTAATTTGTGTGTAAAGTGTGAGACTTTGATAGATATTAGTTTTCTTTGCCTATGAAAGTCCAGCTGGGAGGAGGTGGCAAGATGGTGGACAAGAAACACTACTAGCCAGGGCTTCTCTGCAAGGAGAAATTTTAGATGAAAGGGAAAAAAAAACCCAAAAGACAGACAAACATAGATCAGATGAGGATCAGAGGAAGGGTGCCTGAACCTACAGGAGACTCCATGTGAAAAGGTTGCAGAGCAGAACTGGAAGGAGAAAGGCATTGGCGGAGATTAAACCATGAGAACCTTGGAGACCAGTGAAAAGGTTAGGTGGAGCAGTTACAACCCCCTTCCCTTGCATTGCAAATTGTTGGTGGGCTCCTGAGCTGCTGGAGAGACCTTCTGCCAAAGCAAGTCCAGAGACTGCTGCTGCCAGTGAGCAGAGACCTTCTTGTGGACAGGGCACCAGTCCTCCAGCTCTCTCAGGGCACTTCCTGGCTCACAGACCCAAGACAGTTGGCAGGCGCCATATTGCTTTTCTACCCACCAGGATGCTTTGTCCTCCCTGCCTCAACTCCTCAGGATCTGTCTTGCTGGTCCCCACACAGACATTTCCCAACTCTGGCCCAGACTGCAGGAGCCACAGGGATTCAGTGGGTCCGAGGTGATCTGCATGACTCCAGAGCCCAGTCATTCTGGGCAGACTGCCTTCTAGAGAGAGGGTCAGAGACGAGAGTGCATACCACCCTCTACCTACTCCTTCATTCTACCCTTCCCTTTCCCCACTCGTGGCTACTGAGAGAGATAATTTAGCCACCACCTGGAAGCATCCACAGGGAATGGGGTTTGGACCTTTCCTTTTAGGCTCCTACACTGGACTGAGGGGTGCTCATACTGTGAGCTCCCTACCCACTGGCCTTTCCTGGTGCTGCTTGCCCAGTGATGCCAGCAGAGGGGGGAAAACCCTGAGGTGGAGGGACATTGGATCAGCTTTTGGACACCCTGGGTGACTTGGGACCAGTATTCTTCTCCCTGGCATGGTCAGGGATTGATATCAGGGGCCCAGGAGACATTCCTGCAGGTCAGATCCTGTACACTCAGGTCTCAATTGCACAGGGGCACAAAGGGGATATTTTTGAATTAGTCTCCTGAGGTGTGGATTCCTGTGGGGCAGATCATAGTGGGTCCTAGCTGAGGTGTGCTCACTAGACACCCCTCCTCCCATGGGAGGGCTGTGTTCCCTCCTCAGGCTAGGATCCTGGGCTGGGAACTAAACCTCCCAGCCTGCATCACAGTCATGGAGGACCTTCTCTGGCTAGAGGTCTTGCCTGCCAGCAGAGGACCCAGAGAAACCATGGAATAGGGGATGGTGGAAAGTAGTGAGGTTTGCTCCAGACTGCCAGATGGTGGGATTCAGACAGCCCCGCCTCCACAAGCAGACTTTCTGGCTGAGTGGGGCCACTTCAACCCCTCCCTGGAAACTTTGCCCAGAGGCAGAGAAAAGATCTTTGACCCCTGCTAACAGCATTAGTGGAGCTTGAGGTTAGGCTCACCCAATCTAACCCTGGCCAGTGTCACTCCTCTCCTTCCTCTGCTAAGGTGGAGAATAAGGACACACCTGGTAGTCTCAGGGCCCCATGCCCTACCTGGGCCGCTAGAGTGCTTCTCCAGAGGAAGTAGAGCTGGTCACAGGACCAAAAAATATTTAGCTTGTTCCTCTTGGCCAGAGTCACCTATTGACTGGCTGGTCAATGTGCATGTCCTTTTACTGCATTTACTGACTCATTATACAGGGTAGTCAATTCTATACCCACAAGCACCACCCACTGTCTCAGAGACTAAATTGGGCATGTCACCATCTAAATGAAAATCCAAAGGGAAGAAGCAACTGCTGCTTCAGATGGGAAGGAATGAGTGAAAGAACTCTGGATGAAGAATCAAACCAAAAGAACACCCCCAGAAAGAGATACCAGCTCTCTAGCAATGCATACCAACCAAAATCAGAACACTGACATGACATGTAAAGAATTTTGAGCATGGATTGTAAGAAAACTCAATGCAATGCAAAATAAAATAGATACCCAACACAAAGAAACCACACAAAAAATCCAGGAAATTGATGAAATATTCACTAAAGAAATTGAAATATTAAAGAAAAATCAAACAGAACTTCTGAGAATAAAAAATTTATTCAAAGAATTACAAAACACAGTGTAAAGTCTCAAGAATAGGTTAGGTAAAGCAGAAGAAAGACTCTCAAGGGTTGAAGACAACACCTTTCAGTTGCAGAAATAGAGCAGAGAAATAAGAGAAAAGAGCAAAGCCTACAAGAAATGTGGGATTATAGTAAGAGGCCTACCTTAAGAATCATAGGCATCCATGAGGGTGAAAAAAAATACAGAAGGGTTGGGAAATATATTTGAGGGAATAAATGGAGGAAAATTTTCCTGATCTTGCTAGAAATCTAGATACCCATGTACAAGAAGCTCAAAGGACTCCTGGAAGATTCATTGCATACAGGAAGGCACCACAACACAGAGTCATTAGGCCAAAATAAACGTGAAAGAGGCCCTCTTAAGAGCTGTAAGGAGAAAGCAGCAGGTAACCTACAGAGGAAAACTCATCAGACTACCTGCAAATTTCTCAACTCTGACCTTATAAGCCAGAAATGACTGGGGCTCTATTCTCAGTATTCTCAAACAGAATAATGCCCATCCTAGAATCTTGTATTCTGCAAAACTAAGTTTCTTATACAAAGGAGGAATGAAGACCTTCTCAGACAAGCAAACACTGAGGGAATTTGTCAAGACAAGATATGCCCTCCAGGAAGTATTCTGAACAGCATTACACATGGATCAGCACAATAGACACTCACCAGTGTAAAATCATCCAAAAGCTAAAGGTCAAAGGCCAGATACTACAATGGGTTAAGAGAGAAAACAAAGCAACAAAGTTCAACTCAACATGATGAACAGAACCCCCCCTACCATTTATCAATTATTTCAATAAATGTGAATGGCTTGAACTGCCCACTAAAGAGACAGGCTGTAGAATGGATAAATATACACAAGCCAAGTGTCTGCTGTCTTCAGAAAACACATCTAACCCACAAGGATGCATTCAGACTCAAGTTGAAAGGACAGAAAACAATGTTCTATGTGAATGGAAACCAAAATAAAGCTGGTGTAGCAGTTCAGATTTCAGGTAATTTAGTCTTCAAATCAACAAAAATAATGAAAGACAAAAAATGGTCATTAAATAATGGTGAAGGGTATAATTCAACAAGAAGATGTAACAATTCTAAATGTTCATGCACCTACTCAGGATCACTCAGACTCATGAAGCAAATCCTGCCAATCTAAACAAAATAATAAAAATCAGTACAGTAATATACGAGGACTTCAGCACCCCTCTGACAGAATGGGGCAGAGCCTCCAAACAGAAAGTAAACAAAGAAACAACAGACTTAGACAAAAAACTAGAACAAATGGGCCTGACAGACATTTGCAGAACATTCTACCCCAAACCACTGAATAAACATTGTTCTCATCAGCTCATGAGAAAGTTTCTAAGACTGAGCATATCCTAGGGCACAAAATATGTCTCAAGAAATGTAAAAAAATAGAAATCATACCATGCATCTTCTCAGACCACAACTCCAATAGAAATGAACTCCAATAGAAATACTCATCTGTATACAAAGTCATAGAAACTAAACAACTTTCTGCTGACTGATTATTGGGTTAAGGAGGAAATTAAGATGTAAATAAAAAGATTCTTTGAACTAAATGATACAGGGGCCACAAGTTATCAAAACCTGTAGGACACAGCTAAGGCAGTCCTGAGAGGAAAAATTATAGTGAGAAATGCCCACATCCAAAGACAGAAAGATCACATATCAACAATCTAATCAATTGTCTCAAAGATCTGGAAAGGATGAGCAAACCAATCCCAAACCCAGCAGAAGAAAAGAAATAACCAAGATCAGAGCAGAACGAATCGAAATCAATCATAAAAAAAAAACTACATGGAAGATTAATAAAACAAAAAGTTGGTTATTTGAAAAAATAAAAAAAAATTGACATGCTTTTTGCTAGATTGACCAGAAGCACAAAAGAAAGGACTTTAAAAACTCAATCAGGAATGAAAAAGGAGAAATTACAACTGATATAAACTTGAAAATGTGGGGGAAATGGAAAAATTCTTAGAAACACACAGCCTCCCTGGGCTCAATCAGGAAGAAATAGAATTCCTGAACAGAACAATATCACATACCAAAATTGAAGCGACAATAAAAAAATTTTCATAAAAAGAAAAGTCCTGGACCAGATGGTTTCAAACCCGAATTTTACCTGACATACAAAGGGGAGCTGCTGCCTATCCTGCAGATATTACTCCATAACATAAAGAAAGAAGGAATCCTCCCCAGCATGTTTTTATAAAGCCAACATTGCCCTGATATCAAAATCAGGAAAGGATTCAACACAAAGGGAAAACTGCAGACCAATATCTCTTATGAATATGGATGCAAAAATTCTCAATGAAATCCTAGCAAACCGAATTCGGGTGCTTATTAAAAAAATAATCCATCATGACTAAGTGGGCTTCATCCCAGGTATGTAGAGATGGTTCAACATATGCTAATCTATAAATGTAAATCACCATGTAAATAGAAGTAAAAACAAAGATCATATGATCCTCTCAATAGATGCAGAAAAAGCATTCAAGAAAATTCAGCACCATTTTATGATAAGAATTAACAGAATAGGCATAGACGGGACTTATCTCAAAATGATAAAAGCCACATAAGAAAAACCCACAGACAACATCATACAGAACAGGAAAAATGGAAAGCATTCCAACTTAGAACTGGAACCAGAAAAGGTTGCCCTCTGTCACCACTTCTATTCAACATAGTGCTGGAAGTTCTAGCTAGAGCAATCAGATAAGAGAAGGAAATCAAGCATATTCAAATGGGGACAGAAGTGGTCAAAATATCTCTTTTTGCTGACAATAAGATCTTATATCTAGAAAACCCCAAATATTCTGCCATGAGACTACTGGAATTGATAAACAATTTCAGCAAAGTCTCAGGTTACAAAATCAATGTACAGAAATCAGTATTATTCATATATGCCAACAACAGTCAAACTGAGAACTAAATCTAAGACTCAGCACCCTTCACAATAGCAACAAGGAAACTAAAATACCTAAGAATATATTTAGCTAAAGAGGTAAATGGCCTCTATAGGGAGAATTACAAAACCCTGAGGAAGGGAATAGCTGAGTACATAAACAGATGGATAACAATGCCATGCTCATGGGTCAGCAGAATCTACATTGTTAAAACGTCTGCACTACTCAAAGTGATTTACATATTCAATACAATCCCTATTAAAATGCCAACATTATTTTTCAAGGATCTAGAAAAAATAATTCTATGCTTCATACAGAACCAGAGAAGCCCCTATATAGCAAAAGCAGCCCTAAGCAAAAAGAACAAAATGAGAGGCATCAATTTCCAGACTTCAAGCTATACTACAAGGCTATAGTGCCCAAAAGGGCATGGTACCCAAAAGAACAGAGACATAGAACAATGGAACAGAACTGAGAACCTAGATATGAAACCATCCTCATATAGCCATCTGATCTTTGACAAAACAGACAAAAACGTACACTGGAGAAAATAATCCTTTTTCAATATATGGTGCTGAGAAAATTTGATAGCCACATGTAGAAGACTGGAACAGGATCCGCATCTGTCAGCTTTCACAGAAATCAATTCACGGTACATAACAGACTTAAACCTAAGGCATGAGACTAAGAATTCTAGAAGAAAATGTTGGAAAAACTCTTATAGATAGTGGCCTAGGGAAAGAATTTATGAAGAAGACCTCAAAGGCTATCACAGCAACAACAAAAATAAATAAATGGGACCTGACCAAATTAAAAGCTTCTGCTCAGTCAAGGAAACTATCATTAGAGCACATAGACAACCGACAGAATGAGAGAAAATATTTTCATTCTATATCTCTTATAAAGGGCTGATAACTAGAATACATATAGAACTCAGGAAAATCATCATGCAAAAATCAAACAGTCCTATTAAAAAGTGGGCAAAGGACATGAACAGAGACTTTTCAAAAGAAGACAGACTAATGGCCAAAAAACATGAAAAAATGCTCAACATCTCTAATTATCAGGGAAATGCAAATCAAAACCACAGTGAGATATCACTTAATTCCAGTGACAATGATTTATATCAAAAAGTCTCACACAAACAAATGTTGGCATGGATGTGGAGAGTTACAAACGCTCATACTCTGCTGGTGGGAATGCAAACTAGTACAACCATTGTGAACAGTAAAATGGAAAGTCCTCAAAGAGCTAATAGTAGAACTACTATTTGACGTAGTTATCCCATTACTGGGCATCTACTCAATGAAAAAAAAAGACATTCTGCAAAATATACATGTGCACTTAAATGTTTATAGCAGCACAATTCACAATTGCAAAGATTTGGAAACAACCTAAGTGCCCATCAATGCATTAGTGGATTAATAAAATGTGATATATGTATATCATGAAGTAATAATCACAAAAAGAATGGTGAACTAGCACCTCTCATATTATCCTGGATGGATCTGGAGCCCATTCTACTAAGTGAAGTATCCCAAGAATGGAAAAACAAACACCACCTGCACTCACTATGGAGTTGGTACCATTTGATCAACACTTATGTGCTCATATGGTAGTAACATTCATTAGGTGTTGGCAGGTGGGATGGGTGTGGAAGAGATGGGTATAATCATACCTAATGGGTGTGGTGCACACTGTCTGGAGGATGGGCATGCTTGTAACCCTGACTCGAGGGGTGGCAAAGGCAATGTATGTAACCTAAACATTTGTAGCTTCATAATATTCTGAAATAAAAAACGGAAAAAGAATAAAAGAACAAAGAAAGAAAGAAGCAAAATAGAAGTCCAATTAGTCAAATTGCTCTAGCACCATTTGTTTAAACGGTTCTTTCTTCTATTGAATTACTTTTCCACTTTTGTAAAAAGTGATTTGGACATATTTGTTTGACTATATTTATGGGTTCTCTATTTTTTCCATTGATTTATGTGTCTATCCATCCAAAAATTCCACAGTCTTAATTTTTGTAGCTATATAATAATTCTTGAAATGAAATCCTCCCATGTAATTGGTTTTTTATTTAAGTGTACAATTAAATGGTTATTAGTAAATTTACCAAGTTGTACAGCTATTCTCATAAATCAGTTTTAGAGGATTTCCCACCCCCCATTGAGACCCCTAATACCTATCCCCAAATACACTTCAAGCATGCCCCTCCCCTTCACAGTGCTTGGTTTTTTAAAAATTATTTTAGCTATTATGGTTCTTATGTTCCACGTAAATTTTAGGACAAACTTGTATGTATATATTAAAAATTTTGGTGTGATTTTGGTGAGAACTGCATTAGACCTGCATATCAATTTGAAAAGAATTGACATTTACTATGTTGAATCTTCAGATGCACAAACATTGTGTATTGCTCTATTTATCTTCTTTGATTTCTTTCATTAACTTTTTATTGTTTTAGGCATGCAAGTTCCTTGAGAATAATACTGACATTTCACTTTTACTTAGTCATTGTAAATGGTGTTTTTTTCAATATACATATGTTCATCATCATTGTACAGAAACACAATTGATTTTTGTATATTGCTCTTGTATCCTGTGGCCTTGCTGAACTCACTTATTAGTTCTAGGAGTTCTGGATTAGAGGCATGCCCTTCCCCCATATAATGCTCACTGCATCCATTAGTTTTGAGTTTACCACCCCCGCTCCAACCCCCAACAAACAATGAATATTACTACCACGTGTGCACCTTAGTTTTGATCAGTTAGTGCCAGTTTGATGGTGAATACATGTGATGCTTATTCTTCCATTCTTGGGATACTTCACTTCAGAGGATGGGCTCAAGCCCTGTCCAGGATAATATAAGAGGTGCAAGATCATCACTGATTTTTGTAATTGAGTAGTATTCCATTGTGTACATATACCATATTTTATTAATCCACTCATGGATTGAAGGGCGCTTGGGTTGTTTCCACATTCTTGAAATAGTGAATTGTGCTGCCATAAACATTCGAGTGCAGATGTTTTTATTATGAAATGTCTTTTGGGTAGATGCCTGGTATTGCTCTATCAAATGTTATTTCTATTTTTAGCTCTTTGAGGAGTCTCCAGATTACTTTCCACAGGAGTTGTACTAATTTGAAGTCCCACCAGCATGTAAGAGTGTTCCTATCTCTCCACATCCTCACCGGTATTTGTTGTTTTGGGACTTTTTGATAATGGCCATTCTCATTGGAGTTAGGTAATACCACATTGTGGTTTTGATTTGCATTTTCCTGATGATTAGAGATGTTGAGCATTTTTTTTTATATGTTTGCTGGTCATTATTCTCTCTTCTTTGGAAAAGTTTCTGTTCATGTCCTTTGACCATTTATTGATGGGGTTGTTTGATTTTTTCTTGTTGATTTTTTTGAGTTCTATATAGATTCTTATTATCAGCCCTATATCAGATGTGTAGATAGCAAATATTTTCTTCCATTCTATAGACTGTCTATTCACTCTAGTGATAGTTTCCTTAAAATGGACAATCATGTCACCTGCAAATAGAAATAGTTTCACTTTTTCCAGAACTATGTTGAATAAGAGTAGCAAGTAGACATCCTTGCCTTGTTTCTGATCTTAACAGGATGGAATTCAGTGTTTCACTATTAAGTATGATGTTAGCAGTGGATTTTTTGTAGATGCTTCTTAGCAAGTTGAGGACATTCCCTTCTATTCTTATTTTTCTGAGAGTTTTAATATGTGTCACATTTGGACAAATATTTTCCTACATCCAATGATATGATCATGTGAATTTTCTTTAGCCTCTTAATGTGATGGCTTACATTAATTTTTGAATATTGAACCAGCCATGCACCCCTGGAATAAAGCTACCTCGTCATGGTATGTAATTTGTTGTATATATCACTAAATTCTATTTGCTGAGTTTTTTTGTTAAGAATTTTTGTATTCATATCTTGAAGGACGTTGGCCTCAGTTTTCATTTTGTACTGACTTTGGTTTTTGTCATTAGGGTAATATTAGCTTTATAAAATGAATTGTGAAGTGTTTTCTCTTTTATTTTTTCTAATAGTTTTCACAGAATTGGTGTTAATTTATTCTCAAAGAGTAGCTGCAGAGATTTCTTTTTGGTAGTTTTTAAATTTTGAATTAAATTTCCTTGGTGGATGTAGGGCTATTTAAATGATCTATCTCATACTGAATGAACTATGATATTGTTTCATCTCATTTAATTTGTCAAACTTATGTGTATAGTGTTTTTAGTATTGTGTTATTACGTTTTTAATATTTGTAGTGTCTTTAGTAATATCCCTGTTTCATTACAGATATTGATAATTTGTGTCTTTTGTTCTTTTTCCTTGTCAGTCTTGCTAGAGGTTTGTCAATTTTATTTATCTTTTCAAAAAACCAGCCTTTCGTTTTATTGATTTTTTCCTTCATTTTTCTGTTTTGAAGTTTATTGATTTCTGCTCTTATGTCTATATTTTCCTCCAATTTTTTTTTGCTTTGGTTTTATTCGGCTCTTTTTTTTCTGGGTTCTTGAGGTGGAAGCTTAGATTATTGAGACGTTTTCTCTTTTCGAATGAATAAATTTAGTGCTATGAATTTCCCTCTCAGCACTATTTAGGCTATGCCTCACAAGTGTATTGTTATTTTATTTAGTTCAATGTATTTTTCATTTCCCTTGAGACTTCTTCTCTGACCTATTGACTATTTAGCAGTATGTTGTTTAGTTTCCAAGCATTTGGAGATTTTTCCTGTTATCTTTCTGCTATTGACTTCTGTTAATTTCTTTTAATATCGTGCTATCTTTCTGTTAATGATTTAATTCTGGTTGGATAATACATTCTGTATGATTACAAATATTTAAAAGTTATTGAAGTTTGTGGCCTAAAATGTGATTGGTCTATATTGTATGTAGTGTGGCCTATGTGGTTGGCATAAATTTGTGTAGGCACTAGAAAAGAAAATGAATTCTGCTGTTGTTGGGTGGAGTGTACTATATTGTTTATTAGACTTTATTGACTCTTGGTGGCATTGAGCTATTCTATATCCATGATGATTTTTTGTCTAGTTGTTCTATCAAACATTGAGAACAGCATGGTGATGTCTCCAACTATAATTGTGGATTTGTCTGTTTCTCCTTTCAGTTCTATGAGTTTTTGTCTTCACATCTTTTGCAGCTCTGTTGTTTGGTGCACACATTTAGGAATGCTATATCTTCATGGTGGATTGACCTTTCCATCATATTTAATGTCCCTCTCTGAGTTTGATAATATGCTTTGTTCTGAAGCCTGTTTTATCTGATATTAATACAGCCCCTCCTGTTTTCATTTGCAAATATTTCCATAAAAGTCTTTTCCCATATTTTATGATCAAAATGCCTATATTTGTATATTAAATGTGAATATATGTAGACATTACAACATAGTGTTATGTTTTTAATCTACTTTATCAATCTGTTTTTAATTGGCATATGTAGACCACTCATACTTAATGTATTTATGTGGTTTTTGATAGTTTAGGGTTTGTCTGTGATTTTATTTTTTAATTTCTATTTTTTCTCTGCTTTTATTTCTTTTCTTCCCTCCCTTCATGTAGACTACCCAAACTTTTTTCTCCCCTGTAATTTCTTATCTGTGGTGTTTTTAGTTATCATTTTTTTTAGAGCATTTACAACATGATGCACATGATGTACTTTTCTCTGGGACAAATCTAAAATGCAAGTATTTATCTTCTTATATTTAAAACTTTCTAGAGCAGAATCTCAGTTGTTTGGAAGCCAGAGAGAGCAGGAGCTAGAGTTCTGGTTGTCGTGAGTTGTGTGTGGGTAAGCACGTAGCCTTAGTGAAAAGGGATCATTTTATCATTCATTTGTTACAAACTGAAGCAGAGTCTGGTCCTCTTCTAGCTGGTCTCACACACTAAAAAGAGTGGGGGTATTAGGTGTGGCTTAATAAGACAACTAGTTCAGAGATCTAGATAATTCCCTTACTTTTTAAATTTTATTTCAGCATATTATGGGGGTACAAATATTTAGGTTATGTGTGTTGCCTTTTCCCCCTTGCCCCCCAGAGTCAGAGCTTCAAGTGAGTTCATCCCCCAGATGGTGTGCATCGCACTCATTATGTATGTATATACTCATCCTCTCCTCCCCCCTCCCATCTGCCCGACATCCGATAAATGTTATACCTATATGTCCTCTTAGGTGTTGATCAGTGAAACGAATTTGCTGGTGAGTACATGTGGTGCTTGTTTATCAATTCTTGGGATACTTCACTTAGTAGAATGGGTTCCAGCTCTATCCAGGAAAATACAAGAAGAATTTATGAAGAAGACCCCAAATGCAATCACAGCATCAACAAAAATAAATAAATGGGACCTGATCAAATTAAAAAGGTTT
>CAUYRT010012657.1:0-11368 GCA_963574885.1 Lepilemur ruficaudatus
GAGTAAAGACAATGTGAATTTTGGAAAACAATTATAATTATGTAAGCCCCAAATTACACATCTTTAAAGTTGAAATGATAATTCTTACCCTGCAGGGTGGTAAGAATTAAATGAAATACAGGGCTACCTTCACTAACTCAGGGCATGGCAGAGGCAAAGGACTCAATTTTTTTTTTTTTTTTTTTTAGACAAGAGTCTCACTGTGTTGCCCGGGCTAGAGTGAGTGCCGTGGCATCAGCTTAGCTCACAGCAACCTCAAACTCCTGGGCTCAAGCAATCCTTCTGCCTCAGCCTCCCGAGTAGCTGGGACTACAGGCATGTGCCACCATGCCCGGCTCATTTTTTTTTTCTATATATCTCTTTAGTTGGCCAATTAATTTGTTTCTATTTATAGTAGAGACGGGGTCTCACTCCTGCTCAGGCTGGTTTCGAACTCCTGACCTCGAGCGATCCGGCCGCCTCGGCTTCCCAGAGTGCTAGGATTACAGGCGTGAGCCACCGCGCCCGGCCTCAATTATTAATATCTATGGCCAACGAAGCAGGGATTCAAAACTTACTACAAAGCCATGACAATCAAGACAGTACTAGCATAATGATAGACATACAGATCAATGGCACAGAATTGAGACCAGAAGTAAACATTTACATTTACGGTTAATTAATAGTCAACAAGTATGCAAAGATCATTTCATGGGAGAAAGAATAGTATTTTCAATGAATGAGGAAGCATAAGCTTTTAACAATGGTGCTACAATAGAATGAAGATGGACCTACCTCACATGATACACAGAAATTAACTCAAAGATATTTGAGTTACACACAATATACAAAATTAGCTCATAAACCTAAACGTGAGAGCTAAAAGTATTAGATCCCTAGAAGAAAATAGAGGAGTAATCTTCAAGACCTTAAGTTAGGCAATGGTTTTTTGGATGTGACATCAAAAGTACAAGCTATAAAAAAAAAAAGTGCCAATTAAAATATTATAAAAGAAAAATAAACCAGATTGAGATAAAGTGAAAAAAAAAAGTACAAGCTATAAAAGAAAAAATGGATGAATTGAATGACATCAAAATTTTAAAACTTTGGTGCATCATAGGACACCATGAAGAAACTAAATAAACAGTCCACAGCATGGGAGGAATATTTGCAAATCATATATCTGATAAAGGGCTCATATGCTAAAGAACTCTTACAACTCAATCATAAAAAGGTGGATAACCCAATTTAAAAATGGGCAAAGAATCTGAATAGACACTTCTAATGTGTACAGGGTTTCTTTTGGGGGTGCTAAAATGTTCTGAAATTACATTGTGGTAATGGTTCCTCACAACTTTATGAATACACTAAACACCACTGAACTGTACACTTTGAACGGGCGAAGTACATGGTATGTGAACTATATCCCAATAAGGCTGTTCTGAAACAAAAAAAACAGTGATTCTCCTTGGGTTTTATATGTCTAATGCCCAGGAGCATTACAGGTTTATAAAGTGAACCCACTCTAACACCAGGATCTTTTAGGGAAACAAATGGTGTTCCTTCTCTCTAAAAAGTTGAAAGTGTTTAGAATGAACAATGGAATGAGAAACATTTGAAAAAATATATTGAGAAAGTCTCCCAAGCGTTATATTAGAGTGTCTTCCTTAGCAATAGACTTTCTTCTCCAATACAAAAGTAAAGCTTGAACTTGAATTCACTTCTCCCTGACATCTTGTTAGTGTCGGTGCAGACTGGAGCTGTTGGTTGAGACTTGAAAGCCTCCCAGAGAAACTGCAAATCATTCTATGGCCACAACTCAGCCTTCAAGTCCAAGCATCGCTCAGCTGTGGAGGTAGAGCTGTAAACTCCAATCATTCACAAACTGGGGGACCAAGGTCCAGCAAGGTCAATATGGCAGGGAGGGAGGCTGGTGAAGAAGCATCCTTCGTGACCCTGGCTTGCAGGCACATTCAGACCTAGGATCAACAACTCTTATGAGTAGCATCCTCTGTGAACACATTTAACTCTCCTAACATTCTGCTCTTATTTATTTTTGAACAGATAATATGTTCTCATAGTTCAAAACTCAAAGGTTACAGTTCCTCAAACAGTTGAAGACAGAATTGCCTTATGTTCAAGCAATCCCACCTGTGGATATATTCCCAAAGGAATTGAAAGCACGGTCTCGAGCAGATATCTGTACACCCACATGCATAGCAACATTATTCACAATAGCCAAAAGGCAGAAGCAGCCCAAGTGCCCATCAATGGATAAATGGATAAATACAATGTGGTATGCACATACGATGCCATGTTATTCAGCCTTAAAAGACCAGAAAATTGTGACACATGCTACAAACATGGATGAAATTTGAAGTCCTTGTACTAAAAGAAATAAGCCTGTCACAAAAGGACAAATATTGTATGATGCCACTTATACATGATACCTCGAGTAATCGAATTCATAGAAACAGAAAGTAAAATAGTGGTTGCCAGGTGCTGGGGAAAGAAAATGGGGAGTTATTAAAGTGGTTTAGAATTTGAGTTTTGAAAGATGAAAGAGTTCTGGAGGTTGGTTGCACAATAATACGAATGTACTTAATACCACTGAACTGTACACTTAAAATGGTTAAGATGGTAAATTTTACAATTTACCACAATAAAACTTTTTGAATAAAAATTCAAAGGGTACAAAATAGAAGCCACTGAAAAGTATCCATCTCACCCCTCTCCCCCTTTCTCCCAGTTCCTTCTCCCAAAGGCAAGTAATATTCAGTCTTTCCTAAAACTTCTTTTAAAGGTCAGTTTTCTCTCTACCAAACATACTCCTTCTGGAGACACTGGGACTGCACACCCCCACACTCTTGAAGTTGGGAATTGCTTTTACTTGACCTGGCCAGTAGAATATCACTCTGGGCCAGGTGTGGTGGCTCACGCCTGTGATCCTAACACTCAGGGAGGCCAAGGCTGGAGGATCACTTGAGGTCAGGAGTTCAAGACCAGCCTTAGCAAGAGTGAGACCCATCTCTACCAAAAACAGAAAAATTAGCCAGGTGTGGTGGCACATGCCTGTAGTCCCAACTACTTGGGAGACTGAGGCAGGAGGATCACTTGAGCCCAGGAATTTGAGGCTGCAGTGAGCTATGATGATGTCATTGCACTCTAGCCCGGGTGACATAACGACACACACACAAAAAAAAAAAAAAAAAAAAAACATTCTCATGAAAGTGGGCAAAGACAAAAAAAAAAATCACTCTGGAACTGATGCTTTAAAAAGCAGTGAATGGGTCACCATAGCCTTTCATGCTGCCTTGGCAATCATGGAAGCACAAAGATGAAGCCTCCCTCAACCTGAGTCCCTGAGTGAGAATGAGATTAAAGCAAAGTCCTTCCCAGACAAGCTCGATCAACAGGTGGCACAAGTGAGAGATAACCCTTTGTTGCTTTAAACCACTAAGAGTTGTGGTTGTTTGTTACCACAGCCTACCTGATTAGTACATTTGATATGGCTGTTTTTCCACGCATGCCTTCTTTTGGTGGAAACGTAAACTCCTCCATTATAATGGCTCAAACTCAGTAGAGATTTATTTCTTGTTCACATAATAGTGCTGGGCTGATGAATAGGTCAGCAAGGTGGCCTTCTTCCATGCAGTCATCCAGATTGGTGACTGCCAACTGGCGGGGCCACTGCCAATTCAATTCCAAGGTTGCCCTGGGGTCGCCTCCTTTCCAGACAACCAGGAGAAGGAGCATGGGGCAGAAGCACACAGGAGATTTTGCCGGGCCAGACCTGGGAGTGGGGCGCATCACATCTGCTCACATCCCCTGGGCTAGAGTGCCATCATCTGACCACGCCTCTCTCCAAGGGGGGCTGGGAAAGTACTCCAGCCGCATGCCCTGCAACAAGAGGAGAATGGGGAATCAGGAGAGCAAGCAGCAGCCTCTACCACACAGACCCTGCCCCAAGGCTCTCCACCGCAGGATCGGACATGTGACCCAAATGAGGCCAATCAGGGTTCTTCCTGGGTCTTTCCTGCGGATCTGACAGGCTTTGGGGTCGTGGTGCAGGAAAGATGTGAATTTGGAGCTATCAGCAGCCTTCTTCCCCGGCACGTGAAAAAGGCATAGCCACTATCGAGAGAATGAGGGAAGACATGAAAAGACTCAGGGCAGGGAGGGAAGAACTGAGGGCTGGCAAGAAAGTCCTGCTGGGATTGCTTAGGACCTAGTTTCTGTCCTGATACCAAATCCACTCTCATTGTTCCCAGTTACGTGAGCCAATAACTCCTCCATTGTTTGAGCCATAGAGATGGATGTCTGTCACTTAAAACTGAAAGAATATGGTGAAATAGAGGCAGTTAGCTCCTGCAGAAATGATCGGGTATAGAAAAGTGAACAAATTTCTGCTGAGTGGCTCAGCACATGGAGAAGCAGGCTGGTGGAGTGGCAATCAGAAGAGCTGACGTCTTCGCTTGTCCCTGCCACTAACCGCCTGTGTGGCCTTACGTAGGGTAATTTTCCTCCCAGGATCTCAGATCATCAGTGAAGTGTGGGGCCTGGGTCAGATCTCAAAGGATCCTTTCAGATATGAAAATTCAAGACTCTGTCTATACTATTAGTGTCCTGACATAAATATTCCTTCCTTAGAAGGTACAGGGACCTATTTCTAATGCTGGCTTCATCGTGAACATTATCCTCATCTCTCTTAAATTTTCTTAACAACTGCATAGAAGTTAACATGTGTATCAGTTTTGTCTGGCTGCTATAACAAATTACTACAAACTCAGTGACCTCCAAGAACAGAAATGTATTTGCTTACAGTTCTGGAGGCCAGAAGTATGAGATCAAGGTGTCAGCAGGGCCATGCTCCCTCTGAAGGCTCTAGGAAAGAAACCTTTCTTGTCCCATCCGGCTTCTGGTGGCTCTAGGTGTTCCTTGGCTTGTGGCTGCATCACTCCAATCTCCACCGTCATCTTCACATGACCTTCTCCTCTGTGCATCTCTCTTCTCTTCTGTCTCTTGTAAGGACACATGTTGTTGGATTTACGGTCCACTCAGATAATCCAGGATGAGCTCAGCTCAAGATCCTTAACTTTATGACATTTGCAAAGACCCTTTTCCAAATAAGATCACATTCACAGGCTCTGGGGATTAGGATATGGATATATATTTTGGGGACGACCATTCAACTCATGACAGTATGTGTGAGGAACACTAAAAAAAAAGCTGTAAAAGAAGCACGTGGCTTGAACGTATGTTACATGTGCCACCACTATGGCATACAAAGGCGACAGAAATAAACTATCATCAGCTAGGTAGTTCCTTCCTCCACTTGCTATGTTGACAGCTCACCTGGGAAGAATCCCAGAGCCAATGAGCTAGCCAGGTGGCTCTTATTTTTTCTCCCTCCCCATTAGTGCCAATGTGTTTGATTATATCTTGCTCCAAATCCCTCTACAACCACTAATGAGGCACACACGTAGAATTAACAGTGTCAAGGGAGCTCTTTTCTTATGGCCTCATTCTTCTTGAACTTTAAACACCTGTTGAAGAGAAGCATCCAGAGTGTCTATTTTTTAAAAAACAAACTGGAGAGCAATCACCTTGTCTTTCCAAAGAAGCCATACTATGTTTGGTTTTTGCATTCCAAAAATAACATAGAAATTTTTGGAGACAGTCTCGTGGCAGGGAACTAAGCATTGGAATGCAAAACCTGCTCGTTTCTTGTGGCAGGCCTCTTGAGTACTTAAGTAGTTACATTCCAGCATCACAAGGAAGCTGGAGAGGGGCAAATTAGAGGACAGTATCAGAGGAAGTTCTGGCCTTCCTTTTCTAGAACCTGCCAAGTTGGATCCTGCCCTAGAGAAGTTAGGGTGCCCTACAAAAAGTGTTGCCACCTCTGTCGTCTGTGAGGCTCCCTGGGGGAAATTGCTGACTTTCCCAAGGTCTAAGCATCAGCTGCCTACCACCTCTCCAAACCCCCACCTGAGCACTGTTTTACTCCTCACCCTCCACCCTCCTAGAATTTCATTGCTACTTCATCTAATGGCAAGTACTATTTCTTCCATTCTCTTTCCTACCTTAGCTTTTCTTCCCCTTGAAAATGGATAATGCACAAATCAAATGCTTCCTTATTTTCCTCAGTTATTAACAACACATGACTCTGTTAATTCCTCCTTGGGCAATCCTTCCATTTTACCCAACAACAATTTAATCCCAGTGTTCCTATGGCTCCTGCTGCTTGGATGCAATTGTGTCATTAAAATCTGTCTCATTCTTTTTTCTCTCTTAATATCTCTCTCTCAAACTCAATCTCTCTCTCTCTCTCTCTCTCTTCCATTTGTGAATGGAAAATAAATAAATAAAAGTAAGGACCTTTTCAATAATGGTGCTGGAGCAATTGGATATCCACGGGCAAAAACAAAACAAAAATTTTAATCTGAAATTCACATGTTATATAAAAATTAATCCAAAGTGGATCACAGACTTAAATAAATGTTAAAATTATACATCTTTTAGAAAAAATAGGAGAAAAATCTTTGGGACCTAGGGCTAGGCAAAGAGTTATTGGTTTGACAGCAATAGTACAATCTATAAAAGGAAACATTGAAGATTTGGTCTCATCAAAATGAAAAGCTTTCACTCGCAAAAGACCCTGTTAAGAAGATGAAAAGACAAGCTACAGTCTGTGAAAAAAATTTGCAAACCATCTATCTGACAGAGGGCTACTATCTAGAATATGTAAAGAGCTTTCAAAAATCAACAATAAAAAGACAATTTAATTAGAAAAATGGGCAAAGACATGAAGAGATATTTCACTGAAGAAGACTTATAGATGGCCAATAAACACATGAAAAGGTGTTCAACATTATTAGCCACTGGGGAAATGCAGATTAAAACCACAATGAAATATCACTACACAACTATCAGAATGACTAACATAAAAAATAGGGTCAGGTCCACACCAATTGCTGGCAAGGGTGCAGTTAAGTAGATGACTCATATATTGCCAATGCAAATATAAAATGGTACAGCCACTCTGGAAAACAGTTTGGTGGTTTCTGGAAAAACTAAACATGCAACTACCATACAATCCAGCAATCATACTCTTGGGCATTTATCCCACAGTAATGAGAACTTATCTTTACACAAAAATCTATATATGAATGTTTGTAGCAGCCTAACTTGTATCCCCAAACTGGAAACAATCCAGATTTCCTTCAGGGGATGAATGGGTAGATAAACTGTGGATCACTAATACCACACCATACTACTCAAAAATAAAAAAGAACTACTGGTACACATAACAACGTGGATGGATCTCCAGGGAATTATACTGAGTGAATAAAGTCAAGCCCCAGAGACTACATGCTGTCTGATTCCATGTCTGCAGCATCTGAAAATGACAAAATTATAGGAATGGGGAAAAGGTTAGTGGTTGCCAGAGGATAGAGATGGAGAGAGGATGTAGGTAAAGTTACAAAAAGGCAACAAGAGGGATCCTTGTGCGATGGAACTGTTTTATATCTCAACTCCGGTGGTGGTCACCTGAATCTACACATGTGGTAAAACTGCATAGAATAAAACATACACACGAGTGCATGTAAAACTGGCAAAATCTGAATAAGGTGGATCAATTGCATCAATGTCAATTTTCTTGTGATATTGTGTGGTAATTATACAAGATGTTACCACTGGGAGGGGTGGGGAACCTATGGCCTTCTGATTTGAAGACTGTTCTTTTTTAAGCACCAAAGGAGGAAGAAAATCTTCATCTTTCTCTCCCGTACCCTTTTTAAAACAAGGATTTGTTCTGTAAAATTTAGATTCAGTCAAAAGGCCACACTTAAGGACCTAGAAGGCCACATGTGGCCTGAAGGTGGCAAGTTCCCTCTTCTAACAACACATGCATTTCAATGATCTCAAAACACAAAGTTTAAAAAAAAACCTAATCACAGCTGATAAACATAGGATTAGGGGTAAGGAAACAGTTGCATTTACAAAAAGGAAAGACTATGAATTTCTGAGGTCAAACTGGCCTCATTGGATGGAAGCAGCAGGGGAAGAAATGTCCAGAATGATCTTTTCTCTATAGAGCAGAGTGGGGAATCACCCAGCCTAGAAGTCCCTAGGCCAGGGGTTGGGAACCTACAGCCTTTAAGGCCACATTGGCTTTCTAGGACCTTAAGTGCAGCCTTTTGACTGAATCCAAATTTTTTAGAACAAATCCTTTTATTTTTATTAATGCATTTTGTTCATCTTTTATATTTTTACTTTATTTTTAAAATGAACATATTTAAAATACCAAAGAATAAAATAAATTTCAAGAAAATAATCCTCCCTGATTGACCAGCACAATTAGAACATTAGTAAGCCATAAGGACTGAATTGACAGCTGCTACGTTCATGATTTAGTTCTAACTTCCCCCGCCTGACTGGTGCCACTACCTCACAGGGCTGGTTGGCCAGAGTATATGGGGGTTGAGTGCACCAGTCTGCATTCAACTTTTGATAACGGTGCACTGTGTTTCTGTTTGAAGTGGAATTTGTGAATAGTTGCACAGCTTGACAATATTTTTTGATTCTGTTTACTTAACAGCCTGTCATGTCAAAGAATACCAAGAGAACACCAAAGGAAGAAAACAGCTTTTTAAATGAGGATTGCAATATTACCTTTTTTCTGCTAAAGAAAAAATTATTTACTTTCTTTGTGATACTACAATATCAACATTAAAGAAATTAAAAGCTCATCAGCACTATAACACTCATAAGGACCACAAATATTTTAAATTAGAGGGAGAGGCATGAAAGGTTGTATTGCAGAAATTAAAAGATGAAAAGCAAAAGCAAAGACAATTCTTTCAAGCAGCAGTAAGACCTGGAAGTAATGCCAGTGAAGCAACTTATAAAGTAGCTTATATACTCAGGAAAAAAGGGAAGCCATTCAATGATGTAGAAATTGGGAAAGAATGCACTGTCAAAGTTGTAGGATGCTTAGACCCCGATAATGTTTCAAAGTACAAACAACTGCCTCTTTCAAGGAGAACCATAACTGATTGGCAGCATGAATCAGCCTTCAGCTTAACAGAACAACATCATGCAATGCTTCAAAAAGAAAATATATATTATTCAACCACTTTGGATGGATCAACTGATACTACTGACTCAGCACAGGTTTTATACTTCACTCAGGTCATAGCAAGATTTTCTTTGCTATGAAGAATTACTCGCTTTGGGCACTCTTGTGAACAGAACATGGGGAATAGATATCTTCAACAACTTTCACAATAAATGTCATGAAGTTGGACTGAATTTGGTAAATTTAAAGGGTGTATGTACAGACAGTGCACCTTCCATGACAGGAAAACATGAAGGGTTTATTGCACAGATAAAGTATTAACAGATCCAGATGCTCTCATTTCTTTACAATGTATTTTGCATCAACAAAATTTCTGTGTTAAAGCTACTATTTTAAGTGACATTTTGCAACAAGTTGTAAGTATTGTTAATTATATTTTTGCAAATGCAACATGGTATCATCAGTTTCATAACATGCTAAAGTTGAACTATGAAGTATGAATGATTTGCCTTACCATTCTAAAGTGCGTTGGCTATCACAGGGACAGGTGTTAGCCAAAATTTTATCTCTATAAGAACAGATAATTAAATTTTATAAAGAACAGAATCAGCAATGTGAATGTTTGAAAGAAGATTTCTATAGGAATGCAGCATTTCTGTGTGATATCATCTCAAATCAAAATGACTTGAATATTTCTCTGCAAGGTAAACTAAGTTTACATATGATGTGTGGCAAAAACCCCAAGCATTTCGAAAAAAGCTATCTTTTTTTCAAAACAGTTCTTCTTCCAAGGGAAATTTTGGATGACCATTTTCCCCAGTTAGCAAAGGTCATCTATGAGCAGAATGATATATGTGAATCATTTGAAGAATACATAGCTGTTATAGACCTATTAATTGGAGAATACAATGAAACGTTCACTGACTTTGAGAATCATGACATGACACTCAAATTAGCATTTCAGCCTCACCTAGTTGGCATCATCAAGGCACCTAATGAACTACAGATGGAATTGATTGAGCTTGCAATAGAGGACATTTTAAAGTCATTGTTTGATGCTAAGAAAGAGCCAATTGAAAAATGCAGTACAATACCCATGCCTTTGGCAGCATGCCCAAAAAATGCTTTCTTGCTTTTCACCCACTTATTGCGGCAAATCTACATTCTCCTACCTAACCCAAATCAAGATGCCCTTAAGGTCACAAATGACTGATACCCATCTAGAGGATCAACTGAAACTGCAGACCTCCATGCTGCAACCAAATATTCAAATGCTTTCCAACAAAAGCGGACACAATGAAGTCATTAAAAGGTTAGTTAACTTTAAAATTAACAAATAGTTTTCATTTTTTGAAATTATTAAGTAAACAGTAGTTATATTTTTACAAAATAATGTACGTTTTTAAGTACATCTAATTGAAGTTTCTTGAATGTGGCCTTATTTGATTACAGCTAAATTAATTCAGCCTTCCAACACGAAAAGTTTCCCCACCCCTGCCTTAGGCTTGCCATTACAAATTACTGATTCAAGACTAAGTCTATTAGGTGGTAACTCTTTTTCCTACCATGGAAGAGGAAAAGGAAAAGGAAAAGACTTATCTGCAATGGCAGAAGGCATTGCTTCCTTTAAAGCCTGGGCACTGAGGATGCCTTCTACTTCTTCTTTGGATGGATAATTCTGTTCTGTCTTATGTAGGTTTTCCAGGCTCCCTCTCCTCATGCAGCTCTTCCACCTGTGGGGACCCGTACAGCCCATCCACATGCATGACCCAATGCTGGAAAGTGGGCCTGTCCACATGCTAGAAGGCTGGCTCCATACAGTCCTCTCTGCACCCCCTTCCCACCCTAGAGGAATCCAGGTATCTATTGCCAATTTGAGAAGGAAAAGATGGTTCATCCCTCAGCCAGGCACGCACACACACACAGAGCCTCAAAGAATGTCCTATCAGTTATTTAATTCAGGCTCAGATAATATAATCCCACCCATACGGGCTGCAAGGTGGCGAGGCTTCTCTCCATCTCTTAGCCTTGAGAAGTGCCAGGCTCAGGAATGAGATGGATGGCCGGGCGCAGTGGCTCACGCCTGTAATCCTAGCACTCTGGGAGGCTGAGGTGGGAGGATTGCTCAAGGTCAGGAGTTCGAAACCAGGCTGAGCAAGAGCGAGACCCCGTCTCTACTAAAAATAGAAACAAATTAATTGGCCAACTAAAAATATATAGAAAAAATTAGCCAGGCATGGTGGCGCATGCCTGTAGTCCCAGCTATTCGGGAGGCTGAGGCAGAAGGATCGATTGAGCCCAGGAGTT
>CAUYRT010012659.1:0-19792 GCA_963574885.1 Lepilemur ruficaudatus
GAAGTCTTTCTATAAAAAAGACACCTGCACTTCAGTGTTTATTGCAGCACAACTCACAATTGTAAAGATGTGGAATCAACCCAAGTGCCCATCCATTCATGAGTGTATTAATAAAATGTGGTATATGTATACCATGGAGTACTACTCAGCCAAAAAAAGGATGAATTAATACCTTTTGCAACAATTTGGATGGAACTGGAGACCATTTTCCTAAGTAAAGTATCTAAAGAATGGAAAAACAAACTCCACATGTACTCATTATTAAATTGGAACTAACTGATGCACACACATGTGCACAGAGAGAAGGAAAACTCAGTGGAAATAAAACAGGGGGAAGGGGGAAGGAGGGGAGGGACACAAACCTACGTAATGGGTACAATGAACATTACCTGGGTGAGGGGCACATCTACAGCCATGACTCAAGCATTACAAAAGTGATCCATGTAACCAAAAATATTTATACCCCCCTTAACATTTTGAAAAAAAAATATGAACAAGGATGCGAAAAGGAATAATCATTGCACAGTGACTGAAAAGCCTAAACGCAAAAAAAAAAAAAAAAAAATCCTTGTTTCTGGAATCTGTGTCATATTTTGTTCCTAATAGGATCAACTTACTGTTTATCTAAGACTGTAGATGTCTTGTATTAAAAACTACATAAAAAAGTAAAAGTTTTTATACATACTCTTTTAACTACAAAAAAAGAGAGTTCAAAACTTGCTACTTTTATGATCAACAACAATTTAAAAAAATCTTTTTTTTTTTTTTTTTTGAGACAGAGTTTCACTCTGTTGCCCAGGCTAGAGTGCCGTGGCGTCAGCCTAGCTCACAACAACCTCAAACTCCTGGGCTCAAGCGATCCTCCTGCCTCAGCCTCCCGAGTAGCTGGGACTACAGGCATGCACCACCATGCCTGGCTAATTCTTTTCCTATATATTTTTAGTTGGCCAATTAATTTTTTTCTATCTTTAGTAGAGACGGGGTCTCGCTCTTGCTCAGGCTGGTTTCGAACTCCTGACCTTGAGCAATCCTCCCGCCTCGGCCTCCCAGAGTGCTAGGATTACAGGCGTGAGCCACTGCACTCGGCCTAAAAAATTCTGATACCTTTACTATACCAAACTGGAAAATAAAATAGGAAATAAAATATCCCTCAAAATAACAACAAAATCTAAAAGGTTTCAGGAAACAACCTAACACAGAAAGCACAGGATTTTACAGAACATATTTTAATACTCTTTGAAAATATAAAGGAGGTTTTGACTAAATGAAGGTATACCATGTCCATGTTTGCGGTGATTTAATGTGGTAAATGTACCAATATACCCCATATTAATTTGCAAATTCAATGCAATCCCAAACCAAATTCCAACTGGACTTTGGGGAAAAGCTGGTAGACTTACATGTATAATGAAAAAATTTTCATGAATAGTAATCACTTTGAAAATCAACTTGAGAAAGAAGAACAAAGAGAAAGAATTCATCCTATTAGCTATTAAGATATATGTTAAATGGTATAGTACCTTTCTAGGAACTGATAAGTAAATAAAGGAACAGAAAAGAAAGCTCAGAAATACATTCAAGTGTGATATGGTAATTTGATATATGATAAAGATGCCCCTCAAGGCACTGGAAAAGGTGACAGATTTTTTTTTTTTTAGTTTGTAGTGAGTAGTTTACTAATTGAAAAATATAGCTGGTTTCTTACCTTACACAAAATACAAAAATGGTATTTAGACAGATTACACATGAGTGAAAAAGGTAAAGCTAAATATACAGTATCTAATGTACTAAGGAGGCAAACATATTTTAAATAGGAATTCAAAAACAAAACCAGAAAGCCAAAAAGAGAGATGGCTTTTACAGTATTATGATTAACATTTTCTGGCCAACAAAGGCCATCATAGATAATGTTAAGTGACAGATGACAGGAGATATTTAAAACATTAAAACTAACAATGGATTAATATCAGAATATACAAGAATGTCCACAAATCATCAAGAAAAAACCCATGCCGGGCGCGGTGGCTCACGCCTGTGATCCTAGCACTCTGGGAGGCCGAGACAGGTGGATAGCTCAAGGTCAGGAGTTCAAAGCCAGCCTGAGCAAGAGCGAGACCCCGTCTCTACTAAAAATAGAAAGAAATTAATTGGCCAACTAAAAATATATATAGAAAAAATTAGCCAGGCATGGTGGCGCATGCCTGTAGTCCCAGCTACTCGGGAGGCTGAGGCAGGAGGATCGCTTGAGCCCAGGAGTTTGAGGTTGCTGTGAGCTAGGCTGACGCCACGGCACTCTAGCTCGGGCAACAGAGTGAGACTCTGTCTCAAAAACAAACGAACAACAACGACAAAAAAAATTCTAAAAAAAAAAAAAAAGAATGAAGGAAAGAAAGGGATGGGGGAGAAGAGGGGAAGGGAAGGCAAAGGAGGAACATCTGAAAAAAGCAGCCTAACAGTCCAGCTGTTTGCAAACTCGTAACACATTCTCCAGTTACATGTCAGAAGAGGGAGAGAGCCGAAAAGAAAAGGGGAAAGAAGAAGAAAAAAAGTGAGATATCACTTTAATACCACCAGAATCACAAAAATTATAAAAGTGGATAATACCAAGTTACTGATGTTGTAAGTAGATGGGCCCTTTTGTGCACTATTCTCAAGAGTCTTACCATTACAGACTACAGGAAGTGGCTTACATTATTTATAAAAGCTTTTCAAAGTCACATTTTGTGATTGTATTCAATGCAATACTGCCTTGATTATAAATGTACCAATCCAAGAAATTTACATTTTTTAGGGGATGTACATTGTTAAAGTAAATTAAAATGGAGGCTAGGCCTGAAGAATCTCTGAGAAGACAAAACCAGCTTAGCCTCATAAGTAACCTAAATCTTGCTTAAATTTCAAACATAAGCAAATTTAACTTGGGTCATTTCTGATAAATGCTTATGTTAGACAGAAATAAAACTTAACTTCAGCCAATCATAAGCAGCTAACTAACATGATTGTGTGACTAGGGACTTTCCAACAAGGTACCTAAGAAAAGGCAATTTTTAAATTGCAAACCAATCAAATAATTTCTTTATTTTGCTGTCACATTTTCCCAATACGTCTTTTCTTTACAACACTAAACTTCTTTCTGTCTGGTGTTCCAAATTGCTTCTTATTCAAATAAACTCTTTGAACTTTTATTGTGCCTGAGATTTTTCTTTTATAACATATACATATATATATATATATTACCCATTTCTGTAATGGATATTTGTTCTGTGATCCCTAGAATTATAAAGAATGCTAGAAAATGTATCATATATCTTTGTATGCATATGAAAATATATACAAAGGAATGAAAACAACCCAACTTATCTATACTGTTTCTCTCCTTCCTCTGTCGCTACCAGTGCTCTTGAGACAAGAGCTAGAAGATCCACACAAACATGGTGTGCTGCTGTTGGTCTACAGTTAAGGGGGAAAGAAGAGAATAACCTTTTATTGGGCTTCACAGTGTAGCAGGCACAAGCTGCGCATTTTAAGTTGTGTTGTTGAATCATCACGACGCTATGCGAGAGTAGGTATCATTATCCCATTGTATAGATAAGGAATCAGGTACAGAGAGGTTAAACAATTTGTGAAAGGACACAGGATTGGAGCCCAGGTCTATTCGAGCTGGTACTCTTTTCACTATATCACCGCAAGTAGCTGGGGGAACAGGTTGAAACTGGGAAGCAAGGCTGGGGAAACCTTGGGCAGCACACATCAGAAAGGAGACTGACAGATCTAAGTTTATTGTAGTTGTATTTTTTCCACTTGCTTTTAACTAACCTAATTACATATTCTGTATTGCCATATACTGGTAACAGTTATAATTGCCTGGGAGATGTACGTGCAAATTGTGGTGAAATGAGTGGCTTTAAATCAAGGATTCCTGTATTCATTCACATTAAGGTAGAGGTGACCTATAAACCTTAATTTTTTTTGTCCCTACCATGGATGATTATCTTTTAATGAAATTGAGATTCATAGACTCCCCCATATGCCTCTCCAATGGTGAAATTTCAGGTATCAGCCCAAACAGCAAGGGAGATATTTTATTGTGCAAGAGTGACAAGAGGGTTGTGGAATTCTTAATTCTCTTAAATTAAATCAAGCATGCAATTACCTTCTCTGCCTCCATGTGCTGACAATGTTGTTGGTTGTAGGCAAAAAAAGAGTAGTCTTTGCTGATACACATAATGCTTTGGAAATGGATTTGTTTTGGAAGTTAACTTTGGGCAAAGCAATCTATCTATCATCTATCTATCTATCAATCAAGACAGGGTCTTGCTCTGTCACCCAGTGGTACAATCATAGGTCCCTACAACTGCAAATTCCTGGGCCCAAGCAATCCTCCCTCTCCAACCTCCCAAGTAGCTGGGACTACAGGTGTACCACCACGCCTGGCTAATTTTTTTTATTTTTTTGTGTAGAGATAGGGTCTTGTTATGCTGTCCCAGCTGGTCCTGAACTCTTGGGCTCAAGCAATCCTCCTGCCTCAGCCTCCCAAAGTACTGGGATTATAGGCATGAGCCACCACTCCCAGCCCAGTGAAACTTTTTAGTTTCCTTGAAGGAGCTATGAAATATTTATTAGGAGGGAGAAATTTAAACTAAAACACTTTCTCTTTTCTTTACAGAGAAGTCAAAATGGAAAGACCATTCCTTCAAACATGAGCATCACACATGCGAAGGAATTATTTTTTCTTATTGTAACTCTGAGGCCTGGGACTGACAAGATGGGCTCAGAGAACCTCCTGCCTCCTCAACAGCTCTGGCTTATTTTAGTTGGGCTTTCTCTGCTGTCTTTGGCAGAGACATATGGGTTCAGTAAGTGCACACAGTATGAATTGGACATTCACCATGTGTTCTGCATTCGGAAGAAGATCACCAACTTGACAGATGCCATTAGTGACATCCCTGGATACACCACACACCTCAACTTGACACAGAACCAAATTCAGGTCCTTCCTCCCCATAGCTTCACTAGTTTGTCTGCTCTGGTAGACTTGCGACTGGAGTGGAATTCTATTTGGAAGATTGATGAGGGAGCCTTTTCGGGACTTGAAAACCTGACCCTTTTGAATTTAGTAGAAAATAAGATTCAAAGTGTAAACAACTCCTTTGAGGGCCTGTCCAACTTGGAGACCTTGCTCCTAAGCCACAATCTAATTACCTATATCCACAAAACTGCCTTTGTCCCTCTTGTCAAATTGAAACATTTAAGCCTATCTCGAAACTTAATTACCAATTTTTCCAATATTCTTGAAGCAGTCCAGCATCTACCATGCCTGGAATACCTTGATCTTACTAACAACAGCATCATCTCCTTGAACCACAGTCCCAGGTCATTGGTCTCCCTGACCCATCTGAGCCTGCAGGGGAACAATCTAACAGAGTTAAATTTCTCTGCTTTGCCACTGCCAAATCTGACCACTCTGGATGTCTCACGGAATAGCCATCAAGTCATCCAGAATGTGTATCTGGAAACTCTGCCCCAACTTAGGAGTTTAAATCTGAGTGGAACATTGGTAAAATTGGAGATGCTTCTAGCCAAACACCTGCAGAATCTGAGGGAAATGGACCTCAGTAACAGGGAGCTTAGAGGTGGTCACTTAAACTTGGGCACAATGTGTCACCTCCTCAGAAACTTACCCATATTAGAGGTTTTGGTTTTTCGGAAAAATCCCACTGATGCAAGGGGCATAAAGTACCTTGCCAATTGCACTAGGCTTTTGTCCCTTGACCTGAGCCAAAGCAATTATCTGGTTAACCTCAATGACAGTGAGTTTGACACTATGCCCAGTCTCCAAAGGCTGAAACTAAACAAGTGCCAACTTTCCTTTGTCAGCAACAGGACCTGGAGTTCCCTCCAGAACTTGACAGCCCTAGACCTGAGCCACAATAAGTTTAAAAGCTTTCCAGATTTTGCATTTTCACCACTGAGGTGCCTACAATCTCTCTCTCTCTCTAGAAACCCCATCACAGAACTGAGTAATATGGCCTTCAATGGGCTGTATTCATTGAAAGAGCTCAACTTGGCTGGGTGCTGGATAGTGACAATTGACAGACACTCCTTTGCTCAGTTTCCAAATTTAGAACTGTTAGACCTTCGAGACAACAATATTCGGACTCTGAAGTGTAGAACCTTTCAATCTCTGAAGAAGCTCCAAGTTCTGATTCTCTCCCAGAATCGCCTGAAAGCTATAGAAAAGAATGCATTTTCTGGCCTCACTACTCTATATAATCTTGACCTGGCATACAATAGCTTGTTTGGTCTTCATGGAGACATTTTCTTGGGCCTTGAAAATCTGGAAGTTTTGGATCTCAGTGTTAACAGAATTACATATGAAACCACTAGGACCTTGCTATTTCCTCCATTTATGAACCTGAAATCTTTAAAACAAGTCAACTTAGAAGGACAAATACATGGGATTCAGGTTGTTCCAACCAACTTCTTCCAAGGGCTGAATAGCTTGCAGGTTCTACTCCTAGGAAAAAATCCCGCAATATTCCTGGACCACCTCCAATTTGACCCCCTGATTAATCTGACAAAATTGGATATCTCAGGAACAAAAGCTGGAGACCGAAGTCTCAGTTTAAATAATTCCTTATTTCAAAAACTCAAAAGGCTAAAAATTCTACGCCTTGAAAATAACAACTTGGAATCACTGACTCCTGGCATGTTCTCTGGCTTGGAAAGCCTTCAGATCTTCTCTTTAAGATTCAACAACCTAAAAGTCATTAATCAAAGTCATGTGGAGAATCTGAAGTCTTTGACGTACTTTGATCTCTATGGGAACAAACTTGAGTGCAACTGTGACAATGCATGGTTCAAGAACTGGTCAACAAACATACCAAATGTCCATATCCCCTACCTTCAGAGCTACCCCTGTCAACAGCCAGATACCCAGAGTTTGTTGATAGATTTTGATGATGCTATGTGTAATTTTGACCTGGGGAAGGTCTGCTTCTTCTGTACCTTCAGTCTGGTTCTCACAACCATGGTCTTCTCTTGGTTCACTGCCAAGATGACTCCATCTCTACAGTATGGGCTCTACATATTTAGAGCCTGGTACCTAGCCAAATGGCACAGGACAGAGAAGGAGTTCAGCTATGATGCCTTTGTCTCTTTCACTGCCGCTGATGAGCAATGGGTATATGAACAGCTTGTTCCAGCCCTAGAAGAAGGTGGCCAGCCCACCTTTAAGCTTTGTCTTCACCACCGGGACTTTGAACCAGGTATGGACATCTTTGAGAACATCCAGAATGCCATAAACACCAGCCGGAAAACTTTGTGTGTGGTCAGTAACCACTACCTGCACAGTGAATGGTGTCGGCTTGAAGTACAGCTAGCCAGCATAAAAATGTTCTATGAGCATGAAGATGTTATTATCTTGATCTTCTTGGAAGAGATCCCGAACTATAAGCTGTCCAGCTACCACCGACTCAGGAAACTTGTGAATAGGCAGACATTTATAACTTGGCCAGACAGGGCCCACGAGAGGCCACTCTTCTGGGCTCGTATTAGAAACGCATTGGGCAACAAAACTGTGGAGAAAGACAATGCGCAACTAATTGTGGTCGAGTGACTGAAAGTCTTGTGTCCTCAAATCCAACAGTATAATGTTGCTCAAGATCTGTGTGGACTAATAGTGTGACTAAATGTACCTGCTGTGCAGGGAGAAGGGCATGGGTTGCTCACGACCATAAGACCCAGGACCATTTGGATAATGTCCATCAGGCAACTGGAAGAGTGAAGGGGGCTCCTTGAGGAAGCTTCAGAAACAAGGTCCCACTATTAAAGGAGTGGATATCAGGAAGGAACACTTGTTTTATTAAGAGGAGGGCTTGAACACCAGTCACCTGAAAGACCAGGAAGGCCCTCATATGTGCTTGAGATCATTGCTCAGCTAGTTTATCCAAACCAGTTCCTGTCAAGATAGATTGAACTGTATCCCTTCTAAGAACCTGTAACAACAGAAACACCATGTATAGGGTTCAGTAAAAGTAAAATAAACAAACAAACAACTAAAACTGTTAGGATTCTGTTGTATTCTCCTTTGGGGCATAAGCCTCCAGAGGTCAGATTTTCCTCTAAGTGAGAGTGCAAGAGCTAGAAGAGCCCTAGTTTGGATATAGCAATTTACTTAGTGGGAAGCCGCCTTAATGAGCTAGCAGAGCAATGATGGTCATAGAAACTATCATCCAGCTGGGACAAAACAGCCTTCATAGGCAGAGCAGTTTTTGGAGCCATCTTAAGACAGAGATGTAGACAGTGGCTGTGTGCTTCAGGCACCAGATGCAAACCTATTGGAAGCAATGTTCAGTATGGGGGCCATGGCTCTGACATTAGGCAAAAGTGCTAAAAATTCTTGTAGGAAGGAATTTTCTATGGGAAATGTGCTACAAATTCCAATAGCAAGAGGGACCATAGGGACCTAGAGAAGACTGGCTTATAGTGGGAGTAGCAGGGTGCTAACACTGCCTTTTTCTGATTGTCTCTCTAGGAAGGATTTGTCTTTTGTTGCTGGTGTCCTTCTCCAGTTTTCCCCTTACCTCTAAGGCTATGGGAGGATTTTGTTGAGGAAAAGACCCTGAAGAGCAGAATTTTATCAGTTGGGGTAACAAGATGTTTACTTCAATGGCCCTCTCTATAACATAAATGGTTCCCCTTTATAAAAAGAGGTGGGCAAGTTTTAGACAGGACTTTTGTTGGCAAAAAAATCCAAGGGCATCTGTGTGGGAAATGTGTGACTCATTAGCTGGGTGTTTGTGGGTTCAATATTATATTGAAGCAGTAAATAATTTGCAACTAATACATGGGACATGCAAGAAAGATCACATTACTTAATTTTCTTTAAACCAAATGATAATCTGATTTTGAGTCCCTGTTCTGCTAGACTAGTGGAAAATTCAATATCAGTTATTACTGGGTTCCCCAACCTCACCACCTAGCCTCTAGTATTCTTACATAAAGAAAAAAGTTGGGGCAGTTTCTCCAGTCTTGGTCCACATTGATTACCATTTGTATGCCCATTGTCTAAGCTGGATCCCTGGAGATTGAGGGCTCTGCTGCTTCTGGGCAATGACTGGCACTGATTTTTGCTGAAAATGGACACAGCCCTTCCTTCCTGAAGTCCTGTCACATTACTGGGGATGGAGTATATCTTGGGTCCCACCACTTAAGGAAACTGCAAACCTCTGTTCCTTTCCTTGTCTTGGGTAATCTTCACCTCTTTGGCTGCTTTAGCCACTCTCTGCCCAGTTGCTCTCTTCTCTCCTCTCCATGCACACCTGGCATGATCTCCACAGAGAACTAAGACAGGATGAGAGGTTGTATTCAAACAACCTAACCCTGCATGAGAACCCATTCCTTTTGGATGAGGGGAGGTAAGTCCTCTTGTCATGCTTCCTGATTCTTCCACAGCAGGGAAAACAAAACATAAACATCTCTATAAATTATCCTGTCATGAACTTAATGAGTGAAAATGATTAGAAGACTAAGATCACTTGGCAGCATGGCCATCAATGGCAGCTAGGATTCCTTGAAACTACAGTGTGTGATGTGAGGGACACAACAGCATGACGAGGGTGATGGGTGCGGCCTAGTAGAAAAGTGCACATAGGTGCACATGTGTCTAGTCTTTCTTGGTAGGAAAGGTGAATAATTAATAATTTGAACTGGTTTGGTTTTAGAGATAATAAGGTAATACTACTGAAACAGAGACTAAATTTTATATGCATGTTCTAGGAAACCAGATGAACAGTGTGTTCATCCACGTACGTGGGACCAGGTACATAAATTGCAGGGCCCAGTGTAAAATGCAAATGTGGGGGCCACTTATTCAAAAATTATTCAGAATTTCAAGACAGAGATGGCAGAGAATTAAACCCAGCATGGGGACTTTCTGAGTACAGAACTCTCTGTGAGGGCACTGGTCACACAGCCATGAAGAGAGCTCTGCTTGTGATTATCACCCAGGGGAATATCAGCTTTGCTCCTTGCAACTTAAATCTCCAGATAGGAAACCAGTGGAGATTTTCATGCCTGTGATCTTATTTGATACCTCTATGATGGATAATCCATTAAATCAATGTATTCTAATCATTCTACCAATAAATATGAAGTTAGATCAATACTATATTGCTTTTTTCTAAAGCCCATTTAAAAATCCAAGAATAACATATAGGTACAGTGAAATAAGAATAAATTTTGAGAGCAAAATAGACATAAGATATAAATTATGAGATAAAAGAGAATATAGTGAGGATATATTTCTAAGCATGAAAATATACATTCATAGAATCCCAGAAGGGATCTTCATCATCAGGTAGATTTAATTATTATTTCTAAAATAATGTTCAGTCTAATTGTTGAGGTAAAAAAAAAAATAGAGGTCGGTCAGGCATGTGGCTCACAGCACTCTGGGAGGCTGAAGCAGGAATCACCCGAGGCCAGGAGTTTGAGACCAGTGTCTGGGCAAAATAGCAAAACCCTATATCTACAAAAAAAAATTAAAAAAAAAGAAAGAAATTAGCCGAGCATGGTGGCACTGTCTATAGTTCCAGCTTCAGCTGCTTGGGAGGCTGAGGCAGGAGGATCACTTGAGCCCAGGAGTTTGAGGCTGCAGTGAGCTATGATTGTGCCACTGCTCTCCAGCCTGGGAGACAGAGTGAGAAACTATCTCTAAATAATTAATAAATAAATAAATAAATAAATAAATAAATAAATGCAGGCTCTGGAAGATATGTATGTGTTCATTTAAAACAGCAACTTGAGTGAGCTAGAATTAGCCTAAGAAAATGTAGATACACAATGCAAAAGTGAGAATAGAGGACCTATTAACTCAGGAATTATTAATATACACACAGGTTTGTAGATGTGTCTGGACACTGCTACTGTAATAGTTTGTGAATCAAGAAGATGACACTGACTCAACAATGCCACTTAATACAATTATCTTTGACTTCACCATATTGTACCTCCAGGAGGAATTTAAACCTGTTATAGGAGGCCTCCTACAGCATTTGGGATCTAGTCACAAATGTTAGGGCTTACTAAAGTGAGCAGGAAATGGGATAATGCTATTGTGGATTATGAAAACTCTAAGTCCAGCCCTAATAATTTTGTAGTTTTCAAATAAAGTTCTCAAGGGAATCTTTCCAAATTGAAAATCATAAAATACAGTGACACAGACAGGGATTCTAACTAGAGGAACTGATTCCCAAGATCAGAGATGTTAAGAAGCATTTAGTGAAAAGCTATAACCTTTAGGCTCAATGCCAAGTTCTAGATGGGCTACAAATGTGGCTAAGGTATGGTTCCTAGCTTAATGGACTTTGCTATCTAATTAGGATAAGCTAACACATGGCTATGTAAAAAGATAATTAAAATGCCAATGTGTGGTTAAAATGTCAAAAGAGTGATATAGTCAATGCTAAATTAATCAGAGAAGGGAAAGATGGCCAGAGGCCAAGTCACACCAAGGTATCAGTGTGGCAACAGTCATCAGATGACCAGGGTTTGAGGCTTAGTGCCACCAAGAAGGAACTATAATTCTGTTACTCAACCTCTCTAAACCTCAGTTTTCCCATTTGCAAAACTGGGATAATTACAATAGCTTCTTCTAGGCTGTTTGGGAGCATTGGGCATTTGAGGATGGGCTTACTGAAGAGAGGCAGTTATTATAGAAATACAGAGGCTGCCAGCTTTGTCCATTTCACCATTTGCTAAGGCCATCCCTAAACAGAGACCTGCGTCATTTCCCCCCAAAGGTCACAGATTTGACTGTATTGAAAGCCTTACAGAGTACTAATAGATAGATTTTGATTTCCTCGCTTACCACCTCCTGACATACTGAACTTGATTTCTAGAATCTAAACTACCAGCGAATGTCCAAGGCCCAAGCCTGCTGCTTTTTAGGGGAAGAAAGCAGATTCGGGTTCAGTGGGTTAGAGAGGGATGAAAGGAAAAGGAGAGATCTAAGGGGGGAGGGAAAACCTGAAGTACTAATAGCAGAACCGGCTTCCTTGCCATCCTCTGCACAGCACCGCCACTGCCACCTGGTGGTTATTTAATGAATCACACTATTGTTTCCCCCATGGTCCTATCCTAATATGCAGCCTAGCAGCCCAGCGTTAACTGAGAGAGCAGGTTGACGCATGTTACCAGTTTCCCGTGGCTGCTATAACAAATTACCACAAACATCATGGCTTAAATTTAGAAATTTATTCTCTCACAGTTCTGGAGGCCAGAAGTCCAAAATCAAGGTGTCGGCAGGGCCATGCTGCCTTTGGAGGCTCTAGGGGAGGATCCCTGCCTTACCTCTTCCAGGTTCTGGTGGCTGCTGGCATTCCTGGACTTGTGGCCACATCACTCCAATCTCTGCCTCCATCTTCACTTGGCCTTCTCCTCTTCTGTGTATTTAATCTTCCACTGTGCCTCTGTGATTAAGGACATGTGTTTTGGTATCTAGGGTCTGCTCAGAAAATCCAGGACTTTTGCCTCATGTCAGGATCCTTAATCAACATGTGTAAAGACTCTTTTTCCAAATAAAGTAATATTCATAGGTACCAGCAATTTGATTTGGATATCTTTTGGAGGGGCAGTTTTTGGCCTAATATTCACATCTATTCACATCTATAAGATTGATCTGCCAGCCAGGGTGGGCTGAGAGGAAAGGATGCAGGGATGTTGGGTTTTGAATTTTGGATAGGGAGGGAAAGGTCTGAAGTGCCAACTTTTCCAGGAAAGGCTGGCTGGGGTGGGGCACCACCCCGGGTGATCAGGAGGCAGCACAGCAGACCCTGTGTGTGTGTGTGTGTGTGTGTGTGTATGTGTGTGTGAGTGTGTGTGTAGGCAGGAGTAGAGAAAGTGTAAACGAGTTCAAGCTCATACCACTTGACATAGGACAGCCAGTAAGTTGAGAGGTAAGAGGTTGGGGTAAGGAAAGTAACTTATATTCAGAGAGCCAGCAAACTAACGAGATGGTGGACTAACGTCCCAAACAACTGTCTTAAGTTAGTATGAATTTTAGGCTCCTTTTTATCTTCAGGGAAGGGGAAGATGGGGGTTGGGTTGCAAGAGGTAACTGAGGATTGCAGACATCTGGGCATCAGTGAGTGACTGGGGAGGATGCAAAATATCTTTGCTCTTGGGTCAGTTAACTTCAGAGGATGAAGATCAGGATGTTCCTAAAAATGTTTAACACAGTATTGTTGCTTGTGTGTATACAGGAGTTAGTTATCACCTTGTTTCTAGCCTACATGCAGAGCTAACAAGAAACTTGTAACCTAAAGGATATTACCACAGGGGGTCAGAAGCAAAATGGAGCTAGTTATGTTAAGCTTCCCTTCCACTGTAACAAAAGGGCTAGAAAGAAGTGGTGAGCCAACACTTAACTTTTGCCTGTTTTTAATAAACTGAATGTGTGTGGTCCTCACTGCTAAAATTCGCCATGGAAATAAGGAAATGGGTACTCTCAAACATTGCTGGTGAGACAATTCTACATATATAGCATACACTTGTATCTAGTAATTCTACCTCTAGAAATCTATTTTATGGAAATAACTTGAATACAGAAAGTGTAATACGCATAGGAATTCCGTACATCCTTTTAAAATATGGTATACTATAGCTTGTTGAAAATGTTAGGGTGGGACCTCATGAGGAGCTCATGGCATGGATTAGAGAAAGAATTCTCTCACAGATTTAGGATAGAAAGAAGTACAAAGTTTATTTTCCCAAGAAAGAAAGAAATAGAGGGGAGAGAGAGAGAGACAGAGAGAGAGAGAGAGAGAGAGAGAGAGAGCGAGAAAGAGAGAGAGAAGGAGGGAATGGCCACAGCATATAGAGGAAGGAAGTGCCAGGTGTTGAGGCTGGTGCTTTGGTGGCTTGGTGTTTGTTGATTTTACATGGTAAAAATGGCTTTTTCCCCCCTCTGGTTCAGCAGACTGATGATAGAAGTGGCAGCAAAGCTGTTGTAGGTGTTCTTTATTTTTTTTTTCTTTTTCTCTGTGAGGCTGGGTTATCTGAATCCTTGAAATCTGGTTTTTTGTTAGAAACTGAGGCAGAGAGCTGGAGCAGGGAGTTCACACCCCTACCGTCTCATTAGGACTCTTCAATGCTTAGAAAGAACTCTTAGAGATAACAAGTTAGGCCACAGGTGTTTTAATTAAAACAAAGGGTACTTGTGATTTTTTCCCCTTATTTTCTGTTTGATAGTTTACTTCCCTCTGTTAGATGGGTTATTAGTAAGGCCACCTTTCAAAAAACAAGTCAAATGTCTACTTTGGAGAGTAATTTTTGAGTGGATTATGGTTCACCTATATGATGGAATATTTTACAGTCATGAAAAAGTATGTTTATGAAGAATATGCAATAACATGAAAAATGCTTTTATGTGAGATGTTAAGTGAAAAAAGTAGGAATTGTAAATTAAAAAATATATATAGACCTTACATAAATATTCTGAATTGATTCAAAAATACAGGTATTTTTAAAAGTAGCCTCTTTATAGCCATAGATGCAAATTGAACTCTCAAAAATTGTTAGTGCATAAATATTTAGATGACACAGTAACTTCTTACAAAGCATAAATACCTTCATATCATTTCTTTTATCTTTGTATTCACCTAGCTCAGTAAAATCTTGCCATCTAAAGTGATATATTTTTTCCCTCTATGTTTAGCTCATCTTTTGTTCCCAAGCAGTCATGCTTAAAGATTTGCAGGTATACAATGAGTCTGTGATACACGATGAATTATTATAGGACCTGCTGTGAATTGAGCAAATGTGTGTGAATGGAGTCGTGCTTAGGAGGCTGTAAAGGACTTGGATGGAACTTGATAAAGTGGCAGCTCTGCCACTGATCCTGGAGCTCATGGTTCTTGGGTTTTAGTCTTGAGACAGATGATTTTGTCATCTGTCATCAGAACATTTTGTTCATTACTCTAGGGTGCTTAAACTAAATTAATGGTGGAAACCTCCCTAATGGTCAATATAGAAAGATGCTCTTGTATTGATATTTTAAAATAAATTATGAGAATATTTATATTGGTCTTGACCTCAGTACAACAATGTGTTGCATAGTTACTGAAGTTTTGCCATGTTTTTGTGACTTCAAATGAAAATAATTCCAGGAAAATATGTTATTAAAAATTCTTGACAGGCCAGCATGGTGGCTCAGGCCTGTAATCTCAGCACTTTGGGGGGCCAAGGTAGGAGGATCACTTGAGCCCAGGAGTTCAAGATCAGCCTGGGTAACATAGGGAGACACTGTCTCTACAAAAAATAAAAATTAAAAAAAATTAGCCAGGCATGGTAGCACATGCCTCGTCCTAACAACTCAGGAGGCTGAGGTGGGAGGATCACTCTAGCCCGGGAGTTCTAGGTTACAGTCACCTATGATTGCACTACTGCCCTCCAGCCTGAGCGACAGAGCAAGACTCTGTCTCAAATAAATAATTAAAAAATATTCAGTAAACCAAGGCTGGGTGCGGTGGCTCACGCCTGTAATCCTAGCACTCTGGGAGGCCGAGGTGGGCGGATCGCTCAAGGTCAGGAGTTCGAAACCAGCCTGAGCAAGAGCGAGACCCCGTCTCTACAAAAAATAAAAAAACAAAGAAATTAATTGGCCAACTAAACATATACAGAAAAAATTAGCTGGGCATGGTGGCACATGCCTGTAGTCCTAGCTACTTGGGAGGCTGAGGCAGAAGGATTGCTTTAGCCCAGGAGTTTGAGGTTGCTGTGAGCTAGGCTGACGCCACGGCACTCACTCTAGCCCAGGCAACAGAGCAAGACTCTGTCTCAAAAAAAAAAAAAAAAATTCAGTAAACCATATTCTAAACAGATGGGCTGTCATCCAGGCTTTATTGTGCTTTGTTTGACCCTGTCTCAAAAAAATTAAACTTAAAAAAAATAATAAAAATAAAAATTCTTGACACTTTTTCTGAAGTAACTTTATATAAATGGATTAAAGATTCAAATGTAAAACAAATAAAAGCACCAGAAGAGAATATAGGTAGATATTTACATTTTCTTGGAGCATGTTGGGAAAGGCCTTTCTAAGCATAAGATAAATGCAGAAACCATAAAAGATATAAATAAATTAGTACAGCCATTATGGAAAACAGTACAGTGGTTCCTCAAAAAATTAAAAACTAGAACTACCATATGATCTAGCAACTCTACAACTGGGTATATATCCAAAAGAAATGAAATTAGTGTGTCAAAGAGATATCTACACTCCCATGTTCATTATGGCACTATTCATCATAGGCAAGAAATAGAATCCACCTAATTATCCATCTCTGGATGAATGGATAAAGAAAATGTGGTACATATACACAATGGAATACTATTCAGCCTCAAAAAGGGGTGAAATCCTGTCACTTTCAACAACATGGATGAACCTGCAGGACACGATTTTAGGTGAAATAAGCCAGACACAGAAAGACAAATACTGTAGGATCTCACTTACGTGTCTAAACAAGTTGAACTCATGGAAGCAGAGAGTAGAATGGTGGTTAACAGGGACTGAAGCCAGGGTGGGAGGTGAGGTGAGGTTGAGGGAGATGTTGGTCAAAGCATACAAAATTTCAGTAGATAGGCAGAATAAATTCAAGACAACTATTGTACAACTGTGGTGAATATAGTGGATAACAATGTATTGTATTCTTGAAAATTGCTAAGAGAGTAGATTTTAAGTGTTCTCACCACAAAAAATAAGTATTGAGATAATGCATATTGTTAATTATTAGCATGTATACATATTTCAAAACATGTTATACACAATAAATATATACATTTTTATTCATCACTTTAAAAATTAATTTTAAAAAAGAAAAGACAAAACTTAAAATTTCTATATGTCACAATAATAACTCATCATAAAACAAAATTAAAAGATAAAAATGAATGAGGGAAAGCACTTGCAACATATGACTGAAACAATAAATAAGGGCTTCTTGCCAACAAATGCCACAATAGAAAAAGGAACAAAAAATATGAAAAAAAATTTACAGAAGAGGATATAGAACTTCATTATACATATGAAAAGATGCTGCCCAGGTTCACTAATAATTAAATAAATGAAAAGTTACAACAATAGGCCGGTTGTGGTGGCTCACACCTGTAATTGGAACACTTTGGGAGGCCAAGCCAGGAGAACCACTTGAAGTCAGGAGTTGCAGACCAGAGTGGGCAACATAGTGAGACACTGTCTCTATGCAAATTTAAAACAAAACTTTAGCCGGGTGTGGTGGTGCCAGCTACTAGGAAGGCTTAAAAAAACTGTGACAATAAATATTTTCTCTCATTAGATTGGCAAAGGTAAGAAAAGATTGACAATACCTAGAATGGGTTATAATGTGTAAACACAGACTTTCTTATGACTGTTGGAGGGAATATAATCTGATACCTTTCTGGAGGGCAATTAGATCCTACCTATCAAAAATTTTAAAGCACATATCCTTTGACTAACTTCAAGGAATTTGCCCTGAGAAAATAGTTGGCTCAGAATTCACATGAAATGAAATATGCCACATTTTATTGGTTCTAACATGCATGCCTTTTCACATGCATTGTTTATACTGCATATTTTGAGTTCAAATTCCATTTAAAATGTCTTTTGTCACACTGTGTTTCAACACTGAAAAAGTGAAAAGTTACAATGTATAAAAAAATCATACAAACAGAGGAGAGGGAGGGGGACAAATTTAGTATTAGTGAAACAAGGTCTGGTTATGCTACCACATGAGTGATTAGAACCTGGAGGTCACCAGCTAGAGCAAGATGGTTAGGTCTGGTGGAGGATAAACAGGGGGCAAGAAGGTGGCTAAGGGCAGAGACAGGGAACTGAATTTTAGCTAGGAACTAAATTGTGGCTAGGAGCTATTCCCTGGTGGGAACATACATGCTAAAAAGTTCCTAGTAACCTTTAACTGACCTAGAGCTCATTACCATCTAATTAGCATAACACAGGTGGAGCTTCGTGAAGGATACTGGGGAAGATACATGTGCAGGAAGGGAGACTGTTATATAACCTTCTCTGTTATGTAACCTGTCATGTGACCTGTTATATAGTACCAAACTGTCAATCATCCCCAAAGGCAGGAACCGGCAATCAATCCTGTCAGGTGAAAGGTGGGACAAACTAGTGGGCTTATAAAAGGCAACATGTGCTCAGCCTCCAGCATCTTTCTCCACTCCTGGGGACTGACCCGTTCCACTCTCTCTGGAATGTATTTTCACCTTGCATAGCTTCCTTCTGTATTTCTATTCTTTCTTTTTATGTGATAAACTGTATAAAATGGCTCTGTGTATGTGATCACTCTGTCATTGGCTTGACCCAGTACCAGTACTCATTGTTGACACAGGGAATATCCACGCAGACAAACCTAACAAGATCGTCTCCGTGCCTCTTCTTAGAGAGGACTAAACGCACGCACACAAACACATACACACAAACACACACTCCTACCCCACAGTGAAATGATTGAAAATGGGATGTTGAGAAAATGTAGCTGGTAAAGTAAACTGCCCCTCCCTTAATTGGTAAAAAAAATATAATTACCACAGTAGTGGCCGGGCGCGCTGGCTCATGCCTGTAATCCTAGCACTCTGGGAGGCTGAGGCGGGCAGATCGCTCAAGGTCAGGAGTTTGAAATCAGCCTGAGCAAGAGTGAGACCCTGTCTCTATTATAAATAGAAAGAAATCAATTGGCCAACTAAAAATATATAGAGAAAAATTAGCCAGGCATGGTGGCTCATGCCTGTAGTCCTAGCTACTCAGGAGGCTGAGGCAGGAGGATCGCCTGAGCCCAGGAGTTTGAGGTTGCTGTGAGCTAGGCTGATGCCATGGCACTCTAGCCTGGGCGACAGAGTAAGACTCTGTCTCAAAAAATATATATATATATATACATATATATATATATGTGTATATATATATATATATATATATAATTACCACAGTAGAAAAAGTGGGCCAAAGTTGTGAAAAGGCTAGGGACAGAACCAGAAACACAGCTGGTCAGTAAGCATATGAAAAGATGTTCAATTCTAATATTCCTGTAAATACACCTGTAAATAAAAATGAGATACCTTTTTTGACTAGGTTGGCAAAGATGAAAAAGAATGATATAATTCCCTTTGGTGAGGATTTGATAAAATGTATTCTTATGCATTCCTCTTGGAGATATTAGTGATAAACCTTCCCTTTCTAGAAGGCAATTAGCAATAATAAAAGTCTTACCATTTTGCATACCCTTCAATCTCATTCATAAGAGAAGTGTCAATTAAACTACAAGAAGATACCATTTTTACTTCTCCAATGAGCAAGGATTAAACAAGGGTTGATAACACACTGTGTCGGAAGGGAAACAGACACTCTAATACACTGTAGGTGAGACTGTAAATTTGTAGACTCACTTTGTGCAATATGTATCCATAGTTTAAACCCACAAATGCTTTGACCCAGAATAGGTGAGAATTTATCCCATGGATACATTTCCTCTTTCTGGCTAAGACGTTTCTATGAGGGTATTTATTAAACACTGTTTTTTTTTTATTTTTTTTTTTTTTGAGTCAGAGTCTCGCTGGCTTGCCCGGGCTAGAGTGTGTGCCGTGGCATCAGCCTAGCTCACAGCAACCTCAAACTCCTGGGCTCAAACAATCCTTCTGCCTCAGCCTCCCAAGTAGCTGGGACTACAGGCATGTGCCACCATGCCCGGCTAATTTTTTTCTATATGTTTTTAGTTGG